>JAJMLR010000010.1:0-35198 GCA_030569745.1 Petasospora bimundalis
CCCCCCGCCTCCACCACTCCCTCTACAATTAGGACACAGAACTTTGACCGCTTTGTTGAAGCCGGAATGACAAAAAATCTTTGATTGTCTGTCTAAGATCAAAGTATTAAATCAAAATTATCCTTCAATGGAACAGTTAGATGAAAATACAAGAAAATTGATCCATTGCGCGGAATCCCCGGTTGCCCAGAAGGCAGGGCCCTAGGGCGGAGGCGATCAGGGGCCCAGCCTAGAGAGGGCCCAGAACCTACCGAAAGCGGCGCCTAAACCCTCTTAAGCAACCAGGCACAGATCGCAAATAAAAGTCTGTGCATAGGCCGCGCGTGCCAACGTTTATATATAACGGCGATCGGAGAACCCTCCAGCTAATTGTCATTGACCACCCCTCCGCAACAGCCCTTTTCTTAAGACAGTTCTGTTATTAATTAACATCAACTTTCAATATCCTTTCAATTTAAATTTACTTGTGCAAAAGACCACTCCTTGTGTTTTTTTTTTTTTCTTCCCCCACCCACACTGTACGCATTAACCATGACTTCGGATGGATACAGTACCATCCTCTACCAGCTGGAGTTGGCCACATCAAAACAGGAGATAACATTGAATGCTAAGAGCCCCACACTCAGAGACCTCTCTACGGAGCTGAGACAGCTCGCTAGAGATCCACAGTTTCTGAGGACTTTTGACCAAGAGACCCTTGGTAAACTGGTTAAAATCTTTACTGCATTGGATTCAACCGATACTTCATCACTGTTGGATTGTACTGCCACCCTTGCCAATGTTCTCTATTTCAATGCCCAACTTCGTGATACAGAATCCACAGCTGATATTGTGCGACCAGTTATCCCGGTTCTTTTCAAGATGCTTGATGGCGTTAGTGAACGAAGCATCAACTCGGAATCACAATATCAAAGCTTTTTCCCAATATTTAGACTATATTTCTTCCTTTCACACATTTCTCCTTTACTCACAGAGCTTAGATTATCTACAGTAAGGATTAGTGCTAAACTATTGAATTTTGTGACAATGTCAACTTTGGATTCCGTTTCATTGAATGCCATCATCATTGAGATTCTTAAAATTCTGTACACGACGTTACATCAAGTTAGTGACACTGCTGGTATTGATTCGTCATATGTTCTCAGTTGTAACAGGTTCTGTATCTCTTATGCCAAGCATTCAAGTACAACACCACAATACGATGAGATCTTGCAATTGTTTGGAAATGTTTTAATGGTTATCCCACAGGAGTATTCAAGAAATTATATGCTTAATAAGCTTGCATTTACAGGGAATCAAGTTGGACTTTTGAATAAGTTAACAGAAAGTGATCATTATAAAAAAACCCAATCATCTCCAGTTCCTGCTCTCTTAACTTTGGATTCCATTATTGCTATTGATAATGGTGAGAGTGGAATCGAACAGTTGATTCATGATAACTTGCATATGGAACGTTTACACGCTTTGGCAACATCTGGTAGTGTCCCAGATCCTCATTTACCCGTTGTACTACAAAGTTTGGAGGAAAAGATTGGAAAATTTGATACCCAAGAGAATTCATTGAACAAGGCTTTATTAGATGCCGCACAATACCAACACGATAATAAAGAAGAAGCAGTAAACACTCCAAGGTTTGAAGATTTGACTGAACGTGAACAAGATGAGGAAATTGCAAAGATGAACGATTTGCTTGGAAAATTAGAAAAAAACGGTATGTTCAAGATACAGATGAAATGAATAATAAAGCGATGACCCCCTTTGTGAAGTGGAAATTATTGAATATTATAAAGTAGAAAACTTCACGTCCTAAACATACAATTGTGTGGAGAAGCGGTTATGGTGCCCTTATATGTTGGTGTGCGGGTGTAATTGAGCGGTACGCGCCGCATAGATGCCATGCTCTTTGACATGGCATTGCACCCAAAAAAAACCTGGGGTTTACCATTTGGACAGGCTCTCTAAATTCCTGTGTGTATATATGAATTATATGAGTTTGCAATTTGGCACTAATTTATAATGCTAAGAATATATGCTGTATATGACTTATCCCATACAAAAACAGCTTCATGACCAACAAGCCGGCTCTGATTGGCTGTAGCGCGGGGACTCGCCTCTCTCGAGCCGGATTTCATTCCTTTTGCAGACTGAAAAAAAAAAAAATTAAAAAAGAAAAAAAAAAATGGAGATGATTCATCGACAAGATTTATTTCACTTTTCCCGCATTTTCTCGATTTAGTCAACTAAAAGATATCTTTTTGAATAACAAACGATAAGATGTCTACCCAGGCCAAGACCCTTTACGATAAGGTCTTCGAGGACCATATTGTCCACCGTGATGAATCTGGCTCATACCTCCTCTACATTGACAGACACCTTGTCCACGAGGTGACTTCTCCACAGGCTTTTGAAGGTCTCAAGAACGCTGGAAGACAGGTCAGAAGAAAAGACTGTACTTTGGCCACCGTTGACCACAACATTCCAACCGATTCTCGTGCCGACTTTGAGTCCACAGCAACTTTCATTAAGCAACAGGACTCTCGTCTTCAAGTTGAGACTCTTGAACAGAACGTCAAGGACTTTGATGTCACTTTCTTCGGTATGACCGATGACAGACAGGGTATTGTCCACATTGTTGGCCCTGAACAGGGTTTCACCCTTCCAGGTACCACCGTTGTTTGTGGTGACTCCCACACATCTACTCATGGTGCCTTTGGTGCCCTTGCCTTTGGTATTGGTACCTCTGAGGTCGAGCACGTCCTTGCTACACAGACTGTTATTCAGACCAAGTCCAAGAACATGCGTATTTTCATTGACGGTGACTTGATGCCAGGTATCACTTCCAAGGACTTGGTTCTCCATGTCATCGGTGTCATTGGTACCGCTGGTGGTACAGGTTGTGTTCTTGAATTTGCCGGTAAGGCTATTGAGAACTTGTCAATGGAGGCTAGAATGTCTATTTGTAACATGGCCATCGAGGCTGGTGCTCGTGCCGGTATGATCAAGCCAGATCAGACAACCTTCGACTACATCAAGGGTCGTCCATTGGCTCCAAAGGGTGCCGAATGGGAGAAGGCTGTTGCTTACTGGTCAACTCTTCACACCGATGAGGGTGCTCACTTCGATTACGACATCACCATCAAGTCCACAGATATCATCCCAACTATCACATGGGGTACCTCTCCACAGGATGCTCTTCCAATCACTGCTTCAGTTCCAGACCCATCAGATGTCGAGGACCCAATTAAGAAGTCCGGTATGGAGAGATCCCTCAAATACATGGGTCTCACACCGAACGTTCCACTTCAGGAGCTTACCATCGACAAGGTGTTCATTGGTTCCTGTACAAATGCCCGTATTGAGGATCTCAGAGCCTCTGCTAGAGTTGTTAAGGGAAAACAGAAACATCCAAACGTCAAGCGTGCTCTTGTTGTTCCAGGTTCTGGTCTTGTTAAGAAGCAGGCTGAAAAGGAAGGTCTTGATAAGATCTTTAAGGCTGCTGGTTTCGAATGGAGAGAGGCTGGTTGTTCCATGTGTCTTGGTATGAACCCAGATATCTTGGACCCAGAAGAGCGTTGTGCCTCCACTTCTAACAGAAACTTTGAAGGTCGTCAGGGTGCTTTGTCCCGTACACATTTGATGTCTCCAGCCATGGCCGCTGCCGCTGGTATCGCTGGACACTTCGTCGATATTAGAGAATACCAATACACCGACCCAGATGTCCCACAGATTTCTGTCGAGCAGGAACAAGCTGACAGAGCTCTTCAGTTTGCTGTCTACGAGCACGAGAAGAAGCCACTTGATGAGGGTGAGACTTCTCAAGAGGAGGCCGATGACCAAATCAACGACATCCCACATGATGATCACACTGTCCAGGAGACTCCACTCAAGGGTGCTACCACTGAGGTCGTATCGTCAAACGCTGTTACCACCATCACATCTGTCACCGCTCCTTTGGACAGAGCTAACGTTGACACCGACGCCATTATTCCAAAGCAGTTCTTGAAGACTATCAAGAGAACTGGTCTTAAAGCTGGTTTGTTCTACGAGTCCCGTTTCGTAAAGGGCCCAGATGGCAAGGATGTTGAGACAGACTTTGTCTTGAACGTTGAACCTTACAGATCCGCAGAGATTTTGCTTGTCACTGGTGACAACTTTGGTTGTGGTTCTTCCAGAGAGCATGCTCCATGGGCCCTCAAGGACTTTGGTATCAAATCCATTATTGCTCCTTCCTTTGGTGATATCTTCTACAACAACTCTTTCAAGAACTTCTTGCTTCCAATTAGATTACCACAGGAAGTCATCTTGGAGAAGTTGTACCCATTCGCCAAGAATGGTGAGAAGTTGACCATCGACTTGCCAAACCAGCAGATTCTCGGCCCAGAGGGTCAGGTCCTCATTGAACACTTTGACGTTGAGGAGTTCAGAAAGCACTGCCTCGTCAACGGTCTTGATGACATTGGCTTGACCTTGCAGAAGGAGGACTTCATTAACAAGTACGAAGCCATGAGAAGAGACAGATTCTCTTTCCTTGAGGGTGGTTCCAAGTTGATCAAGCCAGTTGTTGGTACCAAGAAGTCTAAGTATGGTGTCAAAGCTCAGGAGTGGTAAACTTGATTATTCTACAAATCAAAACAAAAGAAAAAACACAAAAAAACTTTCACTATAGAATATAGTGGAAACAGGTCACAGAAGTGACGAAAAGAACGCATAATTTTTGACTTTATTTATTATGGGGAGATGCATTTGGTGTACAACGGTTTATCGATCTGGAATGATATGATTGTACTATTACAAAAGATACGTAGTTATAAAACGGTATATGGGGGTTTATAATATTAAGATTGAGGTAGAATAATAGGGATTAACGTTTACTCCCTTCTATTTCTCTATGTACAGTAAAAAAACCACCCATGCCATTGTCAGGTAGCATCTCACCCAGATAAAAACTCTGAGTTTAGCCTTACACCATTTACAATTCCATGCTTTTCACAAGTGAAACACTGACACTCTGATGGTTCACACCCACAATCATGACCTGAATTAAGCAAGCTCTGTGGAATATCAAATTCTGCCAACCCCAAGTCCCTAACGATACCAGGAGCATCTGTTGACTGCATTGGTACACCTTGTGGGAATTTCACACCACCAATGATGTTATGCTTGATACAATTGTCACATGCACAAGCGTCATCGGGACACTGACAATCATCCATGAACAATTCATCAGTCACTGTGAAGTTTATGGAGTTACCCAAATCTGGTGTAGGTTCGGGCGTGTACTCTCTATACTCATCATTCTCAGATGCACGAGTGTCAGATGGAGTTGATACACTTTGAAATATGAGTCCAACACTCCTTAGCTCCTCGTTTGTACGGTGTACCAGACAAGTTTCACAACCACATGTTGGTCCACAATTACATTCCACAGTACACCCACTTGCCAGTAACATATCATATGCTTGTGGGGTAAACTGTACATTTGAAGATGATCCAACGCCATCTATGGTTAGTGCTTGGAAATCCTGGAGTGATGTTGTAGAGGAGTTGGAATGCTGCTGTGGATATGATAAAATGTTAAGTGGGTGTTGTTGTTCGTTGATAGATGGGGGAAGAGATTCTTGTTTAGGTTTGATATGGATGTATTTCTTCTCTTGATCCGGATTAATTTCATTAAGAACAAGTGTTTTGAAAACAGCCAATTCTGATAGTTGTAACTGACCATTCGAATGTATTTGAGGTCTTTGAACTGATGGACAGCACGGACCAGGATTGTGTCTTGGTCTTTTAGACCCATTATCTGTGAACCCAACCTTAAAGTTATTCATACTCTTTTCTTGATATGGACCAACAAATTTAAGATTACCACCATTAAAGTCAACAAATGATCGTTTTGCAGCTTTTAATAAAATGGGATTTCCACTAGAACATTTGCAAGATACAGAGTTACAATGACAATTCTTTTTCTTCTTTGGTGATTCAACGTTCTTTGGTTTTGAGCAGCAACTTTGTTGAGGAATAGATATTGGCTTTGAAGCACAACATGTAGACTTGGGTACCACTTTTTCAAGATTTTCATTGTTTCTAGATGATCCACAACATGACTTAATCAAGGGTGTACTCGGCTCTTCTTTGACGATCGATATTGATTGGATGTTGCTGGATGAAATAGATGAATCGGAGACACTGGATGATGTTGATGGTGTAGGTAAGGAAGTTTCTGAGCTGGTATCGATTGTCTCTGTCACAGCTATTCTATGTCCTGCATTAAGGGCAGGTCTTCCCCTCGAACGACACATTAAGAGTGGCCTCGTTGTATGTTTACATGATGAAGACCGATGTCCCCGGATACATTGTGCACAGGCATACTTCTCTCCATCAACAAAGATCATAATGAATCTGTGTCAAGTCTTTGTACCTTGTGGCAGAAGAAGAAGAAGAAAAAAAATTATAATGTAACTGACTCGGTTCTGAAGTTCAACCACAATACAAGGAGCTTTAATGAACTTGTGTTGCAAATGTGAATTGGTTGAGAAGATAAAACACAGTGAATATTATGAGATATAATAAGTAGAAAAGAGATAACTCAAATGAGAATTAAGGACCATTGTCATGGACCCGAGAAACAGTTGCAACGATCGTTTTTGGCGTCTTAATTGTTGATTGTTTTGCGAGTGGCTATAGTAAATAGGTGAGCAAATATTTCCATACTGAGCAACACAGCTCACTTCCAGGGAAAAAATTCCCACTGGGAAATGATATTCGCGAGATTCGAACCACCGCAGAGGAATTCTGCTGGTCTAGTGGACAGAAGACAAAGAAACCGAGTCAAATTGACTGGGGTGTGCCCGTTTACCGTTTACCGTTTCCCGTTTTCCACAGCTTGCATGTGACGGGTTTTGCAGGTTTTTTTTTCTCATGTCATATGCGCTTACACGATGTACGTTTCCCATTTCAAAAGCATGGGAGAGTCAACTCTTACACACTTAGTGGTTTTTGTGCGTGTGCGTGTGGTTCTTTTTTTTTTTTTTTTAATCGTTTTACATAGGCCGTTTTCATGAAGGGCACACAGTGTATACTTGGCACAAGACCCTTGTCTCTGACTCTGGTCTTAATGTAGAAAGGTACAATTGCTTCCGGAGAGGAGAGTGGAGTGACAGAGTCAGACTTCAAGGTCTTGTGCTGATCCTACAACTGATAGCACATGAGACTCCTTTCCCCAGACCAGTGCACTCTCTATCGCCTTCCTCATCCGGAGTCAACTCATTGGCGATGCAAAGCGCGCGCGGGATGCGTTTGGTTTTCGGTTATACGAGCGACGTTCCTACAGCTGGTAGAAGTGTAAAGGGGAAAAAAAAAAAGTAAGAGTCATCTCCAGTTGGTATAAAGATAGCTGTGATTCTTCATTATCCCAGGACCTGACAGTGATATCTCCCTTTCTCTTTATCCTTCACATAGACTAAGATGAAGAGCGACGAGTTCTCAGAGAAGGTCGAGCACCTGGACGAGCAAATCAAGCCATGGAAGCTACTACAAAAATACTCTGATAAACTTGATGCCCTTGGGGTGGAACAACGTGGTATCGAACGTATTCAGCCTTGGGAACGTGCAAAGAACAAATGGGATCAGTTCGTCTCTGTTGGTATGTTCTGGCTTTCTGCAGCAGCTGGTCTTTCTACAATGTCTACTTTTGTCCTATCTGCTGTGGTTTTTGAATTGGAGTTTAAGCAGGCTTGTTTGAATGGTATGATTGGACAGCTTATTGGATGTGCTATAGCTGGCTATTGCGCAAGCATGGGTCCACGTTCCGGATGTAGACAAATGGTTGGTGCTAGATACTTGTTTGGTTGGTGGTTTGTCAAATTTGTTTCCATGATTGGTTGTTGTGGTGTTGTGGGATGGTCTATCGTTAACAGTGTCCTTGGTGGTCAAATTTTGTCAGCTGTATCAAATGGTAAGGTACCAATTTGGGTCGGTATTATAATCGTTACTGTTATCAGTTTCTTTGTGTCCATCTTTGGTATCAAACAATTACTCAGAGTTGAAAAATTCATTGCTGGTCCAGTAGTTGTTGCTTTCCTTTTGATGTATATTGCTGCATCTAATAAGTTTAAGTATCTTAATGACTACACAAACTCCGACATTGATTCTCTTACAATCAAGGGAAATTGGTTGTCATTCTTCAGTCTTGCTTATTCCGTCACTGGTACCTGGGGTACCATTGCAGCTGATTACTACATTCTCTTCCCGGAATCAACATCAAGTTGGGAAATTGGTCTCTTTACATTCTTTGGTATTGCTATTCCTTCAACCTTTGTTGGTATTCTTGGTTTAATCCTTAACACCTTGGCAATGGTGGAACCAGGTTACATTCAGGCATATTCAGATAACGGTATGGGTGGTCTTCTTGATGAAGCTTTCTCCCGTTGGGGTGGTTTCGGTAAATTCTGTACTGTTGTCCTCCTACTGTCACTCATTGCCAATAATATCATCAACACATACTCGGCTGCTTTCACTCTTCAGTTAACCGGTGTTTGGATGGCAAAGATCCCAAGATGGTTGTGGGCCGTATTTGTAACGGCATTCTACCTTGTGTGTTCATTGGTTGGTCGTAATCACTTTAGTACGATCTTGGGTAACTTCTTACCAATGATCGGTTACTGGATCTCTATGTACTTTATCATGTTGTTGGAAGAAAATACAATCTTCCGTACAAACTTCCTTCATCTTTACACAAAGGAGTTCCCTCTCGATAAGGAGGCTACATCATCTGAGTACCCTACAAACGTCACACTTAGAGGAAAGAAACAGAACTACAATTGGGACGCCTGGAATGATTATGACGTACTAACACACGGATATGCTGCCATGGCTGCATTCCTTTGTGGTGTTGCCGGCGCTGTTGTTGGAATGGCCCAGGTTTACTACATTGGACCTGTCGCTGCTCATTTTGGTGAATACGGTGGTGATCTGGGTATGTGGTTAACTATGGGAATCTCCGGTGTTGTTTATCCACCACTGAGATACTTTGAGTTGAAACGCTTTGGTCGTTAGCTATTTCTCATTGTTTATGTATAACGTTTAATTAATAGATTCCATAGGTATAAGAAATCCGTATTGTATATAAAGTGAGTGATCTGGCGCGCTAACAAAAATCGCCACCGCCACTTTGGCTATCACACAATCTAAACAACCACAAGACACTTGACAATTTACATCAGTTTGGCATCAATTGATCTGTTATGGCCGAGCAGGAACGCAATCTCATCGATAAGGTTGAGCTTCGTATTGCTCTTGCTTCAACCGAGGAGAAATTCCAAAGCGCTCTCGATCTATACTTATGTCCTTTACTACTAAAGCTATCATCACCACACCCGGTGGTTCGTCAACAAATTCTAAAGTTTATTCAAGGTGTCATACCACGACTAAATGGATCTCGTTCTGTTCAATTACCGACACTTAAGTTGATTGAGCAGGCCCATAGCCCAAAATGTCCAGAAGGTCAAGACCCATCCACCGTCCAATTGTACTCTCTTCTTTTTGCATCAAAGGGAATTGATCGTCTTTCCGATCCTGAAAAGAATGCACTTGTCCCTGTTTTGGTGAAAGGTATTAGCAAATTCCCCACGTCAGTTTCTTCAAGATTATTTCACCTTTTATGCAAGTCGTTGAAAGGATGGAAGACTCCAGATCGTGGTACAGATGAGTTCAAAGACCTGCGAGCCAAGATTGCCCTCACCGAGGAAGACGAGCAATTCATTATCAGAAGAATAGAGCATCTTCTTCTTTACGTCCCGGTAACCAACAACGATGGTGTTGTCCCAAGAGGATACACCTGTGCTGGCCTAAGCGCCTCTGAAGTCAGTTTCCTCATTCATGATGCTGGTATCACATATAGAGTTGAAGACTTGGCTAGCGTAAAGAAAAGCATTGCTTCATTTATTCCAATTTTTCATGATGAATTCCTTATAACTCTTTTGGAGATTGGCTCGGCAGACTCTCATAACGACATTGCAAATGCTTCTGCGGCTCTACTCCGTAAGATCTCGATCCCCTATGAGGATGAGGCCTCTATCAACCATATGATCGATTTGTTTGTCGGTGACAAGACAATCCCACGACCACCAGTCAAACCTTTGATTCAAGAACGCTTTCTTCAAGTATTCAATGGAAGTATCATAGCTACTAAACATAAGGAAATCCCAGTCATCACCTCAATGGGATTAAACTCTCAAAAGAACAGAAAGAATAAGTCTGCAACTATAGCTTTCATTCAATGGGTGGCAAAACATCGTTCAGAGACTGATACATCTAGTGATTACTCCATCACTGTGGCTGCTCAGATTAGAAATAACTTGCATGCGGATGGATGGCCAAGATTTGAAGTAGTACAAGGTACAAACTACGGCACTGAACTGAAACACAGAATGCTTCAATATGAAGCTCTGGGTGATATACTGAAAAGGGATGCATCCCTTGTCCAAGATTTTTCATATATGGAATTCTTGTTTGACTCTCTGGTGGGTGACATTGCTGAAGTCAGATCCACAATTCAAGCAGCTCTAGGATCTTTGACAATTCACCTACCTACACTACCAGAGACCTCTAAGTTTAAATTGAAGGCCTTAATGAAAAGTTACTTGCAAGATGATCAGAGTCACTCAGTTGATGCAGATGCTCTCCATGCCGTCAAATTTACAGCATTGAAGTACATCAATATGGCATTCCCCTTCACTGATGCAGAGGCGAGAGTTTTAAATATCATGGGCACTTCCACAAGAAACAGATCAGACCTTATTGAAGAAGCTAAAAGGGGTCTTCACCCTTATTGGTTCAACATCACGCAAGCAACAAACACGAACGAAATCAAAGCCACACACCAACTATTGGGCTCTGGTAGCGTTCTCAAGTTCCCTAACTTTGATGATGTCGTGAACCAGCTTGGTATTGCTATTGACCATACAACTGGAAATGATAGTGCAAGCTTGAAGTATGCATTTTCTACTGCTGTTGAGTTCGCAGTTCGTGTACTGGTTTCACAAGCTATTGAAGGTGTGTCAACTGTTGTGGTTCAAGATCAGGAGTGGGCTACAAGACTGGATAAAGGTCTTCAGCATGACCCAACTGTCATCGCATTGACCAAGGCCGAACTTTCGAGAGTTGATGGATTGAAAGAGTTTCTTGATATACTCAGAAAGGAGTTTTCTTCCAATGGGGGTAAACTGAGTATCTCACCAGTGTCTTTGCCAATTATTGGGAAAATGTTCTTGAGGATTATCTCACTGGCACCGCAGTCAGTCGTCATGGGGCAATTATCTGCGGTACGCCCGCTTATTGAGCTTGTTTACAACCAATCTAAAACAAAGGACTCGATTGTCGATTATGCGGCACACTCAGTGGGTATCATCGCAAGTCATCCCGGATTCTCTGATGCAGACGTTATTTCGATCTACGCTGATATCACTCGTGATAATATTAGCTCTGGTAATATCCTTTTACTAGGTTACTTGACATCAAGATTATTCCTTCGGAATCGTTTTGTCCTTTCTGAGGATATTTTAAAAGCTACTTACTCACTTATATTGGATCAACTGGGCTCTACTGATTCCGGAATCAGTGGCTCAGCTGTCGTGGCTGTTGCAGAACTGGCAAAATATGGTGGTTTCGGGCCTTCTATTGATAGCGATTTCATTCTCGAAATTAAACTTAAGATTATTGACCTACTTGAACCAAAAGTGAAGAAATTGGACGAATCATCGATGATAGCATGGGCACTTCTATCTCTCTCTGAGCCCGAGAGTATCGATGAGCAACTTACAAAATTCGAGTCTGTCATTTATGAGACTCACAACACTAAGCAGGTGGAAGCGCTTTTCACTTCTGGTGAGGCACTGACAATCATTGCCTCGGGATGGGACTCGATGTTCTTAAAACAAACCTTTGATATTCAAGATGACAAGCTTGTGCCAAATGTCTCTACTAGGGAGGCCAGACTTGACATTATTCTGACAAAAGTTCTTGGAGCTTGTGCTAGTACTAAACCAGCCTTGAGAAAAGCCGGGTGTATTTGGCTTCTTTCCCTGTCACAATATTGTGGTGCACAACCCGCAATTTCTGAGAAGGCAGGACTCATTCATGTTGCCTTCATGAGATTTTTATCGGATAGAGATGAGCTTGTTCAAGAGGCTGCTTCTCGTGGTCTCAGTATCATTTATGAACTCGGCAACGCAGACTTGAAGGAAACTTTGGTCAAAAGTTTATTGAGGTCTTTTACAGAATCGACTTCCACCGCAAAGCTTTCTGCTGGTACCGTATCTGCCGATACTGAGCTCTTCGAACCTGGTGTTCTCAAAACACACGATGGATCAGTATCAACATACAGAGATATCTTAAATTTGGCTTCTGAGGTCGGTGACCCCGGATTAGTGTACAACTTCATGTCCATGGCAAAAACCTCTGCTCTTTGGTCGTCAAGAAAGGGTATTGCTTTTGGACTTGGTGCCATCATGTCTAAGTCAAGTTTGGATAAGATGTTGTTTGAGAATGAGGCACTTTCTGTAAGACTGATCCCAAAACTGTATAGATACAGATTTGACGGAAGCCCTTCGGTATCGAAATCTATGAACGATATCTGGAGCACCATTGTCCCAGACACAACAAAAGCAATTGAAAAGTACCATGATGCCATCTTCAAAGAGCTGTTACCTGGTATGGGAAACAAGGAATGGAGAGTAAGAGAAGCAAGTACAGTGGCATTGAATGATCTAATTCAAACACTCCCTAGTGAGAAGTATGAAGACAGGATGGAGGAAATATGGTCAATGGGCTTCAGATCTATTGATGACATTAAAGATAGCGTCAGAAATGCCGGAGCTAGTTTGACTAGAACTCTCTCGCAGATGTTGGTTAACAGTATAAACGTTGAATCAGGATCATCTGCTACCCGTGCAAAAGGGCAGCTGTCTACTTTGATTCCTTTCCTTTTAGGAAGCAAAGGTATCCACAGTGATGCTGACGACGTGAGAAACTTTGCGATTCAGACCATATTGAATCTTGTGAAAAAAGCTGGTAAAGCAATCAGACCATTTATTCCTGAGCTTCTTGAGCAGTTCATTCTGCTTATGTCTACTCTTGAACCCCAGGTTGTGAACTATTTGGCTTTGAATGCTGATAAGTACAACCTAAAGAGTGATGATATCGATGCGAAAAGAATTCAAGGGTTAGGATCGTCTCCAATGATGAATGCCTTGGAGAGATTAGTCGACCTTATTGGTGAGGACATAATGGGAGACGTTGTTTTGCGTCTCCAAAGTACTGTGAAAAAGTCTGTGGGTCTTCCTTCCAAAGCTGCTGCTTCCAGGGTAATGGTGACTCTTGTCATCAGACACCTTCATATCGTGAAACCATATGGAGAAACCCTGTTGAATACTTGCATTTCCCAGTTGAAGGACCGTAATACTACAGTCTCCTCATCATTTGCTACAGCAGCTGGTTATATGTGTCGTGTGTGCACAATTGATGTGACTGTGAAGTATGCAGAACACATCCGTGACATGTACTTTGATTCTGAGGATGATAAGCCAAAGATTGTTGCAGGTGTGGCATCTGAAGCAGTTTCTAAGCACTCAGGAGACAGATTCGTATCTGTTGCCAGTGCATTCCTTCCTGTTGCCTTCATCGCCAAGAATGACCCGAATAAGGATGTTGCAAAATCATTTGAAAGTGAATGGTCTGAAAACACTTCTGGTAATGGTGCAGTAAAGTTGTATATGCATGAGATCTGTGAGCTGACCGAGAAGTGCATGTCATCCGGGCAGTTTAGCGTCAGACAGACTGCAGCAAAGAGTATTGCACAAGCATGTGATTCGTTGGATGGCTCTTCGAGCACAACATTCAATGCACAGAAGCTATTCGATGTTCTTCTAGGTGCAAGTCAAGGAAGATCATGGTCTGGAAAAGAAGATGTTTTATCAGCCTTGGTTTCACTGGCAGTCAAATCCAAGTCGTATGTGACTTCTCATGAGGACTTGTTAGAACAGATTAGAAAAGTTGTTATTACTGAAGCCAAGAGAAGAAACAAAGCATATCAGAAACATGCCATTGTTTCCCTTGGATCATTTGCCAGAGAATACCCTACGGAGGAGCTACAGGATCAAATTTTGGAGATATTTGAACCAATATTATCCTCTGATTACTATGACTCTGATGATGATGATGATGACGATGCTAAAGATGAGAAATCCAAAAACAAAAAGTCTGATTCTATCAATGAAAAATCCTCTCCTAAGAATTTGAAAAGAGAGGCTGATCGTATAAGGGCATTGTCTAGTTTAACAGACAGTTTCCAATGTTACCCTGATGGAAAATTCAATAAAACTCTGCTTATGTTTATCCTACAAAGTTTGTCCGGTACATTGAACCCAGAATCGTATCTCCCAACCTGGCGCTCCCAGCTTGTTGTTACTGAAAGTTTAATAAAGATTTCTGGTGTGTTGAAGGCTATTCAACTTTCTGGTCCATGCCTTGATCAATTCAGTAAGACATGGGAGGCTACATTTACTAGTAACACTCACCAGAAAGATGTTGAGAATGTTAAAGTCCAGACTGTCCGAGCTGGTGCTTCTATTATTTCCATTGGTGATGAGGCTCTGTCATCTGTTGTGACCGAGTGCCTGAGATCATATCAAAATGTTGAAACCAACCAAGTCGTTTTGGTGGAGATTCAAAATTCGCTAAATACTACAGTTCAAAGTGTTTAACAAGTTAATCAGATGCATTTGTATAGCATTCTAAATGATAGTACATCATGTTAAAAAAAGGAGGACCAATCATCGGGAGGAATCTCTTTAAATATGAGAAGCTCTAAAGAATGGACACCCTTCAAAAAGCAAAGTTAGCTGTTTAATACACAGCAAGATCAGTATAGAAAAGTTAGAAATAAGTAGGAACAATCATCAAAGGGGCGGAAAAATAAACTCAAGACATCATCATATCATAAAAAAACACTTCATTTGTTTAGAAGCCACCCCTCAATCTAAGAACCAAGTGCAATGTAGACTCCTTCTGGATGTTGTAGTCCGACAAAGTTCTACCATCCTCTAACTGCTTACCAGCAAAGATCAAACGCTGCTGGTCTGGTGGGATACCCTCCTTGTCCTGAATCTTAGACTTGACGTTATCAATAGTATCAGATGACTCTACTTCCAATGTAATAGTTTTACCAGTCAAGGTCTTAACGAAGATCTGCATACCACCTCTCAATTTGAGAAGCAATTGCACTGTAGACTCCTTCTGGATGTTGTAGTCAGACAAGGTTCTACCATCCTCAAGCTGCTTACCGGCAAAGATCAAACGCTGCTGATCTGGTGGCATAGCCCCATTGTCCCGAATCTTAGACTTAACATTGCCGATGGTGTCAGAAGACTCGACTTCCAAGGTAATAGTCCTACCCGGCAAGGTCTTAACGAAAATCTGCATACCACCTCTCAATCTGAGAACCAAGTGCAATGTAGACTCCTTCTGGATGTTGTAGTCTGACAAAGTTCTGCCATCCTCTAACTGCTTACCAGCAAAGATCAAACGCTGCTGATCTGGTGGGATACCCTCCTTGTCCTGAATCTTAGACTTAACATTGTCAATGGTGTCAGAAGACTCAACTTCCAATGTAATAGTCTTACCAGTCAAGGTCTTAACGAAAATCTGCATACCACCTCTCAATCTGAGAACCAAGTGCAAAGTGGACTCTTTTTGAATGTTGTAGTCAGATAAGGTTCTACCATCCTCTAACTGCTTACCAGCAAAGATCAAACGCTGCTGATCTGGTGGGATACCCTCCTTGTCCTGAATCTTAGACTTAACATTGTCAATGGTGTCAGAAGACTCAACTTCCAATGTAATAGTCTTACCAGTCAAGGTCTTAACGAAGATCTGCATACCACCTCTCAATCTGAGAACCAAATGCAATGTCGACTCCTTCTGGATGTTGTAATCGGACAAGGTTCTACCATCCTCAAGCTGCTTACCAGCAAAGATCAAACGCTGCTGGTCTGGTGGGATACCCTCCTTATCCTGAATCTTAGACTTAACATTGTCGATGGTGTCAGAAGACTCGACTTCCAATGTGATAGTCTTACCAGTCAAGGTCTTAACGAAGATCTGCATACCACCTCTCAATCTGAGAACCAAATGCAATGTCGACTCCTTCTGGATGTTGTAATCGGACAAGGTTCTACCATCCTCAAGCTGCTTACCGGCAAAGATCAAACGCTGCTGGTCTGGTGGGATACCCTCCTTATCCTGAATCTTAGACTTAACATTGTCAATGGTGTCAGATGACTCAACTTCCAATGTGATAGTCTTACCAGTCAAGGTCTTAACGAAAATCTGCATACCACCTCTCAATCTGAGAACCAAATGCAATGTCGACTCCTTCTGGATGTTGTAATCGGACAAGGTTCTACCATCCTCAAGCTGCTTACCGGCAAAGATCAAACGCTGCTGGTCTGGTGGGATACCCTCCTTATCCTGAATCTTAGACTTAACATTGTCAATGGTGTCAGATGACTCAACTTCCAATGTAATAGTCTTACCAGTCAAGGTCTTAACGAAAATCTGCATACCACCTCTCAATCTGAGAACCAAATGCAATGTCGACTCCTTCTGGATGTTGTAATCGGACAAGGTTCTACCATCCTCAAGCTGCTTACCGGCAAAGATCAAACGCTGCTGGTCTGGTGGGATACCCTCCTTGTCCTGGATCTTGGACTTAACATTGTCAATAGTATCAGAGGATTCAACCTGTTTGTTTATGTTAGTATGTCATGTTCGCGATGGGGGATATCCCCCTGTCACCGCCTCATTTTGCCCCCTCCCCTTGAAATTGCACCACGTGTGGAGTCAACCAGAAACAAAAAGCAGTACGATAGAAAAAATCCACTCAAATCAGTTCGAATGGTGAGAGTGGAAGCAAGTATTCAATAACTGATAAAACCGCCGCCCTTGGTGGTATTCTGTTGAGGCTTCCCCTCCCCTCACCTTTTAAAACCATGCAGTCTGATAAGAGTGGCACAAAAAAGGTGGCAAAACAGTGAGATTCACAAATGTACTTACCTCCAAGGTGATGGTCTTTCCGGTCAATGTTTTAACGAAGATTTGCATTATTAAAATAGCGCTTTGTTTAGTTGTTTGTGTATGTGGAAACACTTGTTTGTGGTGGAGGCTAAAAAAAGGGGGGGCAAAGTGGGCCCCCCTTTACTATTTATACCTCCCCGCGTGAATTGCAGCGGTTGTTCTTGCGGTGGCGCGAGCTCTAAACAGCCGGATTGAGAAGTTTTCGCGAATATATGGGGAGCCTACGTGTGAAGGCTATTGTTTACTTTAAAATGCGCAGTACTAAATATGTTTAATACGATCATCGGTGGTTATCATGAGAATATTAATGCCTTAAAATTAGTTTGTATAAATTATTCACTCTTCCACAATGTTATCAAGCATCTTGAACACTTCTTGTCTACCTGGACTGAACTCTCTATCCATATCATATGATCTTGAAACCTCCATGCTATGACTTCTTCTTTGAAAATCCACTGGTAAGTTTATAACTTCATCAATATCAACATCACTTCGTTGAATATCCAATGATGACCTCTTATCAATTGAAGGACGTGACATGTTTGTCCTGAAAATGTGGAAGTTTGATCTTTTCTCATCCAATAGTCCTTTATCATTTAATAATTTGCAAATTGACCTTGCCTTTGACCTTATTTGATGAGCAACTTGTTCATTATCTTTCATTTGAAATTCACCAAGTGTAGATACCAAATATGCACTTTCTTTCATCCAATTAACAAAATCTATAGATCCTGCTAATAGACAATACTGAACAACAGTTAAACATTTCAAGATATGTCTCCAGTTTCTAGTCTTATCATTTAATCTCCTTACAAGTACGCTAGTGATTTGCCTTAATTCCTTTGATGATCCTGTTAGTTTGGCAATTTCATTGAGCTCTTGTGTTGTAGGTCCAAATGAATCGTTACTGGTGGCACCCTTTATTTTGATCTCTGTAGACGTTGAACTGATGTTTCGGATCTTCCTTACAAGTCTTCTAGACATTGCAAAAGTTCAACTATACAATCCTTGAAATAAAGATATAACTAACTGATATCGGTTAAAACCCCATAGACCTTGAAAAAGAAAAAAGAAAAGGCAAAACAGCTGTATATATCAGGAAAGGAAGGAATGTTCTATTGCGCGGAAAAAAAGGGGGACAGCAGTACTCGATTAGTAAGGGATTATGTCAGCAGCGTATCAGGGCTGGCTAACATTTCATCTTTAGCAAATAGTGTAAACTCGTGAGATTTAACAATACCTTGGGAAAGAAGTTGATGAAGGGCTTAAGGCTTTCGGTATATATGTTCCTTCTTAGTATAGGCCATATTATTGTCGGTCGAAATACGTCTGGCTACACGGTTGAAGCAGCGCAGCTCTAAAGGGCTAAGATACGGGCCATATGAACATTAATATGGATAAACAGCCAGCATGTACACGTGTCATAGGAACCCTAAATACTACGTTTACACCTCTGTGCATCATACTGGGGGATAATTGTGTCACTTTACGAAAGCATAGATGAATTTATGTGTCAATTTACCCGAGTCACAAAACCCCCATACTTGACTCTGATCCATAAGCTGACTCCGAAACATGGGGCATCGCCTACTCGAGTCAAAGCACCGCCCCACAGTACAGAACCACAACAGAGTCGAGACATGAGAGTCACCAGAGACCATGGACAATCACAACAACCAGTATACACAACTAAAACATCCCCCAAACCACAAAGGTGTCAGTTACCCACATGCTATTCACCCAAATCACATACACAATTGCACGTGACCAGCTTATACTATGATTCATCGCGCAAAATTTTTTTTTTTTCTTTGTATGACCAGGCAAATTGGGCGACCGGGGGGATCATTATAAGTTGACGTGATTTGGCACTTTGCTCCCATAAGACATTCTTTTTTTTTTACACTTTTTCGAAAGACACCATCAATAAAACAAAACTCACAATGGCTTCTCCACAGCAGATCCAGAACCTTCAAAATGCCTTTGAGAGAGCTACTGTCTCCTCAAGTGCTGTTTCCACTTCTCCATCCCAATCTTCTTACTTCCAGAGCCAGATGCGTCCAAGAGGCATGTCCATGTCTAACCAGAGTAGACCATTGAAACCTTTCCACACAGAGGACATGAAGATTCTTTTGCTCGAGAACGTCAACCAGACCGCTATTGACATCTTCAATGCCCAGGGATACCAGGTTGAATTCTACAAGACTTCCTTGCCAGAGGAGGAACTTATTGAGAAGATCCAAAACGTGCACGCCATTGGTATTAGATCTAAGACTAAATTGACAGAGAAGGTATTAGCTGCTGCTAAGAACTTGGTCGTCATTGGTTGTTTCTGTATCGGTACAAATCAAGTTAACTTGGATTACGCTGCCTCCAGAGGTATTGCCGTTTTCAACTCCCCATTCTCCAACTCCAGATCTGTTGCTGAGTTGGTCCTCGCTGAGATCATCACTTTGGCTAGACAGCTCGGTGACAGATCCATTGAGATGCACACCGGTACCTGGAACAAGGTCAGTGCCAAGTGTTGGGAAGTCAGAGGTAAGACACTCGGAATCATTGGTTACGGTCACATTGGTTCTCAGTTGTCTGTCTTGGCTGAGGCTCTCGGTATGAACGTCTTGTACTACGATGTCACCATGATCATGGCCTTGGGTAACTCCAAGCAAGTCCCAACTTTGACTGAATTGCTTGCTAAGTCTGACTTTGTCACATGTCACGTCCCAGCCACCCCAGAGACAAAGAACTTGTTGTCTACTCCACAATTCGCTGCCATGAAGGATGGTGCCTATGTTATCAACGCCTCAAGAGGTACTGTTATTGACATCCCAGCTCTTATCATTGCCATGAAGTCAGGTAAGATTGCTGGTGCCGCTTTGGATGTCTACCCACACGAGCCAGCTAAGAACGGTGCTGGTTTGTTCAACGATGAGTTGAACCCATGGATCTCAGAGCTTGTTCAGTTGAGAAACTTGATCTTGACTCCACACATTGGTGGTTCTACAGAAGAGGCCCAGAGTGCCATTGGTATCGAGGTTGGTACCGCTTTGACAAAGTACATTAACGAGGGTGCCTCTGTTGGTGCTGTCAACTTCCCAGAGGTTTCTCTCCGTGCTCTTAACTTGGACCAGCAAGATGTTGCCCGTGTATTGTACATTCACCAAAACGTTCCAGGTGTCTTGAAGACTGTCAACAACATTTTGGCTGACCACAACATTGAGAAGCAGTACTCTGATTCCCAAGGTGATATTGCTTACATGATTGCTGATATCTCTGGTGTCTCCCAGGGTGACATCAAGTCCTTGTACGAGGAGTTGAACGGCACTCCATTCAAGATTGCCATCAGAGTATTGTACTAAGTTGGCTCTTTTTCTGGAAAAATGAATCACCACTGAAGGAATCTATTAAAAAAAACAAATGATGATCAAAAAAAAAAAAAACTACTATAGAAATCCATAGTCTTTAACAGACTATGGGCAAAGTTTACACTTTTACGAACACAAACAAAACAAAACAATTATGATGATGGGGTCCACTTATGTGTCATAGAGTATTGGATATTCAACATATATCTTCAATTCGATGTTAATGCTACTTTTTTTTTTTGAACTTTTAATCGTGTAGTTGTTACTTGTATTAGAACGAACCGGTCGTTCCATGTATTTGTGTAATGGGAAGCTATAGAGTATATATAAATTAGTTAGTTTATTATTGCTGTATTGTATTGTATTTGTGTTGTATTATCTCTTGTTGCTGTCGAATCCATCAAAAAGCTCTTTGTTTTGCAAAAGGATATCAAATATGAAAGTATGACCGCCATTCAAGATAAGGGTAATCTTAACATTACGTAAGAATTCATTGTACCTTTGGATAACCGTCTTTGAACCCATGTCTTTCTTATTTGCAAATTCTGGGTATACTTTCACTTGGATGAACTTTTCCAACTCTGC
This sequence comes from Petasospora bimundalis, assembly GCA_030569745.1. NCBI lineage: Eukaryota > Fungi > Ascomycota > Saccharomycetes > Phaffomycetales > Wickerhamomycetaceae > Petasospora > Petasospora bimundalis. The sequence continues at coordinate 21,075 of JAJMLR010000010.1, forward strand.
GATCAACGCATTTGGGTCAGATTCGAATTCAGAGAAGGAACGATATGGGATCTTTGAATTCTCCACAATCTCATTATGGAAGGCAATGAGTTCGTTATAAAACTTCTCGATATACTGTGAATCATCTGGAAGCTGTCTGTACTCAGTCTGTTCCTGGATGAGATTGTATGAAGGGACAATGAACTCAGCATTAGAGGCACTAGCGTATCTTCTTGTATATGCCTTTGTGATATTGTGGCGCATAATTGGGGTATGACGAACCCTTAGGGAGCCTCTGCAAATACATCTAGTCAAGAGCATTCTGCAATTATGTTTTTTACGGTTGTGCTCCCCACCTTCTTGTAGTAATAATCTCTTTGAAACTTTAGTTGTTTACACCAAAAGAGTAAGGAAGAAGGTGCAGTCTGCAGATAAAACAGGTGTTTGTTGATAAGGCAATGCGTACAGCCCTTCTGATCTTTTCGCGAAAGATTACTTCCGAGGGTAGAGAGCGCGAATTTCTAGCCGGATATCGTTTGGGTGGCGAGTGCGCGCGCCGGGAGGGCAAGGAGGATTGTAACCAAAAGCCAAATCGACACGCCTTTAGTGGGAACAAAACAACAAGTATCATCGATACCAAACACCAGCGAAACACGGCTTCTGGTGCTCAATCAACACATATTAATAGCTCAGAATGGCCGCCAGCACAGCTGCCCCATACTTAGCGCTCTTGGGTGAGCAGGATGCTCAACTGAAGGCTTACGCTCTTCAGTCGCTCAACGACGTTGTGGACCAACTTTGGTCCGAGGTGGCGAATAGCATTATTGAGATCGAGGAACTCTACGAAGATGAATCTTTCAAATACCGCAAACTTGCAGCTCTCATTGCATCCAAAGTCTATTATAACTTGGGTGATTACGAATCCGCTGTTAAGTTTGCACTGGTAGCTGACGAGGAATTTAACATCAACGAAGACTCTCAGTACATTGAGACAATCATCTCTAAAGCCATTGATCAGTACATCAAATTGAAAAAAGACGAGTACAAGGGACAATCTGTTGATATTCCACCACAGTTGGTCAAGATATTCGAGAAGATGCTTGACAAGGCACGTAAGACTGGTGATATCAAGTTGGTTCTTGGTATTTGTCTTGATGCCTACAGATTGGATATCTTTGAGACTATCATCACCGAACAGACAAAGACCGACACAGAAGATAGTGTTCTCAACTTGATCAATTACACTTTGAACATTGCAACCTCAATCATCGATGATACCGCTTTCAGATCAACAATTTTGCACACCCTTGTTAGACTCATCACCAGTTTGAAATCCCCTGACTTCTTCACTGTTTGCAAAATCATTGTAAATTTGAATGATGCATCATTGGCTACACATTTGTTTACGAGTTTGATTGAGTCCAAGGAATCAAATGCCACACTCACCGCATACCAAGTTGCCTTTGATCTGGTCAACTCTGCTTCCCAGAACTTACTTGACAAGACTATTACAAACTTGGACGCTTTGAACTCAGATGGTGAAAACGCCACTTTATCAAAGATTACAAAGATTCTTTCAGGTATACCAACTTGTGATTTTGACATCACATTCTTGCAAAAAAACAACAACACTGATGTTCAAATCCTCAATAAGTCTAAGACTGCATTGGATGGTAGAAACTCCATTTTCCATTCTGCCATCACTTTTGAGAACGCATTCATGCATGCTGGTACCACAGATGATTCTTTCTTCAGATCTAACTTGGAATGGTTAGGTAAGGCCACCAACTGGTCAAAGTTCTCTGCTACTGCAGCTCTTGGTGTCATTCACAAGGGTAACTTGTCTCAAGGCAGAAAGATTCTTCAACCATATTTGCCAGGAAGCAATGGTTCTCATTACACCAAAGGTGGTTCCCTTTATGCCCTTGGTTTGATCTTTGCTGGCCATGGTAGAGAGACTATTGACTATTTAAGAAAGCATGTTGTTGAGAGTGGTGCCGCCGCTGGTACAGACGAGGTTGACGTTGTCTTACACGGCGCATCATTGGGTACTGGTGTTGCCGGTATGGGTTCATGTAACGAGGAGATTTATGAAGAGTTGAAAGTTGTTTTGTTCTCCGACTCTGCTACTTCTGGTGAGGCTGCTGCTCTTTCTATGGGTCTTATAATGTTGGGTTCTGGTAATGAGACCGCACAGACTGACATGTTGTCTTACGCTGAAGAAACACAGCACGAGAATATCATTCGTGGTTTGGCTGTTGGATTGGCTTTACTGAACTATGGAAGAGAGGAGCAGGCTGATGAGCTTATCAACACCTTGTTGACACACCAAAACCCAATCTTGCGTTATGGTGCTGCTTATACTATTGCATTGGCATATGCTGGTACTGGTAACAACAGAGCCATCAAGAAGTTATTACACGTTGCTGTTTCTGACTCCAATGATAACGTCAGAAGAGCTTCTGTTATTGCATTGGGTTTCGTCTTGATTCGTGACTATCAAACCGTACCAAGAATCGTTGAATTACTTTCGGAGTCTCACAACCCACACGTTCGTTACGGTACTGCTATGGCATTGGGTATTTCTTGTGCCGGTCGTGGTTTGCAACAGGCAATTGACGTTTTGGAACCATTATCCAAGGACGCTGTTGACTTTGTGCGTCAAGGTGCCCTCATTGCATTGTCGATGGTGCTCGTTCAACAGAATGAGAAGACTTTCCCAAAGGTTGCCGAGATCAAGGAACAATATGCTACAGTTATTGGCAGTAAAGGTCAAGATGGACTTGCCAAGTTTGGTGCTGCATTGGCTCAAGGTATAATAGATGCAGGTGGTCGTAACGTAACTATTCAAACAGAGAACAGCTCGACTGGTACTTTGAACACCAAAGCCATTGTTGGTTTAGCTGTCTTTACTCAGTACTGGTACTGGTATCCATTCACACATTTCTTGTCTTTGGCCTTCACACCTACTTCAATTATTGGTGTTCGTGAGGATTTGAAGATTCCAGAGTTTGATCTTATGTGTCATGCTAAGCCACAATTCTTTGATTATCCACCAAAAGTGAAGGAGGAGAAGGGTGTTGTCTTTGAGAAAGTTGCCAGTGCAGTCCTTTCCACTACTGCCAAGGCCAAAGCCAGAGCTAAGAAGAGTCAAAAGCAAAAGGGTGACGATGAGATGGATCTCGATGAAAAGCCAAAGGAAGAAGAGAAAAAAGAAGAACCTACAGAAGAGGTAAAGGAGGTCGAGGAGGATACCACAATCAGATACACCAAAACACCATACAAACTATCTAACGTGTCGAGAGTTCTCCCGGTACAATTGAAGTATATTTCTTTCAACAAGGATGAGAGATTTGTTCCAGTGAGAAAGTTCAGGGGTACAGGCGGTGGTGTCGTTGTTCTTGTTGACAAGAAACCGGAAGAGCCTGTCAAGGTCATCAAGACGGTGAGACAGCTCAACAACAAGGACGCCCCTCTGCCAAAGCCTTTCACCCTCGAGCCAACAGAAGGCGAAATTGAGGAACAGTAAAGCCAACCTCCTAAACTTAATGTACGATAATATATCGCAATCTTAATGCTTTGTAGATCTCTGAGATCCACGTGAAATGCGTCGCGCATCTGGGAAATTTTTCGCGGGTGAGGCCAGTTGGGGGGGGACCCACCAACTTTTCTACCCAAGAGGGAAACCCCTTCGATAACAACAATTCTGCTTGGTATTTTATAGTGATACACTTACGTGGGGACCACACTTTTTGGAACTGCTAATCAGACTTTGTAACCTTTTTTTTTTGCCCCCTCTCACAGTCTGAATCAAGCGTTTCGAAAAGGGAAGAAAAGCACGTTCTTGTTAGAAACATGGCCAGACAGAGAAATATTGGTAAAGAGGTGATAGTCACGGACGAGACGGACTCATCCGTGGAGGCTGGCCTCTACCACAGAGATAACAAGAGTGATGATGATTTCCTATCTGCGTTGTTTGGACAGGGAAATCATACTCTTTCTGATGCTGTGGAGAACAGTATATCTGTTTTGGTGATGATCATCAAGACGATTTACTCTGTATTACCGTTTGTTATAATGATGTATGTTTGGAATGCTTATAACACGCCGACAGACAATTTCTATTATCCGGACTTCCCAAATGCTCATAAGACTTCATCTTCCCCTGTTTTTGATGATATGAATGTGGAATTTTATGACCTGGCAGACTATGCCTCAACAAGTAACGGTTGGCAAAACAACGAACGTATTCTCTTTCTCGTTCCATTAAGAGATGCAGCTGCACATTTACCAATGTTCTTTGGTCATATGAACAACATGACATATCCTCATAACCTGATTGACATGTCATTCTTAGTCTCGGATACTTCAGACTCAACTTTGGATGATCTTCAAACTTATATTAGAGAGTTCCAAACCCACCCAGATAAGAGTAGAAGATTCGGAAGAATTGAAATTTATGAGAAGGATTTCGGTCAGGTTGTTGGCCAGAGTTTCTCTGATAGACACGGTTTTGCAGCACAAGGTCCAAGAAGAAAATTGATGGCAATTGCCCGTAATTGGTTATTGACAACCGCTTTGAGACCGGATCACTCATGGGTGTACTGGAGAGATATTGATGTTGAGACATCACCAGCTACTATCCTCGAAGATTTGATGCATCATGATAGAGACGTTATTGTGCCAAACATTTGGAGACCATTGCCAGACTGGCTTGGTTATGAACAGGCTTATGATTTGAACTCATGGCAAGAAAGTGAAGGTGGTATTGAACTTGCCGAGTCACTTGACGAGGATGCTGTCATTGTTGAGGGTTATCCAGAGTATGCTACTTGGAGACCACATCTTGCATATGTGAGGGATCCATACGGTGACCCTGAAGTTGAAATGGAACTTGATGGTATCGGTGGTGTTTCCATCATGGCTAAAGGTAATGTATTTAGACGTGGTGCCATGTTCCCTGCATTCTCCTTTAAGAAGCACGCAGAGACGGAAGCTTTTGGTAAACTCTGTAAGACTATGGGATTTGAAGTTATTGGTCTTCCCCATTACGTTATTTGGCATATTTACGAGCCATCCACTGATGATTTAAAGCATATGGAATGGCTTGCAAACGAAGAACTCAGACAGAAGGAGCTTTTACAAAACAAGGAGTTCTATGATAGGGCATGGGAATTAGCATTTGAGGATGTTAGTGAAAAATGGCAAGCTGAGAAGTTCAATGTCTTCAAGAATAATGATTTGTCCTCATTGAAGATTGGTCAAGTTCATTGGGATGAAGTTGATGAATATTTAGCTGAAGTCGATGATAATGAAATTGAAGAAGAAGATCAAAGTACTGGAAAGGAAGATTCTTTCATGTGGAGTTTCAACGATAAACAGAATAAGAAGTTTGAACAATCTGTTTTAGATAAGCTTCAAACCGGACCTACTAAATTCGGTCAACATCAACATGAATATATCTTTGGTGATTTCAACAACATTGAAGGTGGATACGGTATGAAGAAGAAGAAGTTTAAGAAATTTAAGAAGCCTGCTACATCTGAATCTGGTAGTGATGATGTTGATTCTAATTTGGAAGGTACTTATGATTTGAATTCTGATCAAGTGGTTGATCCATCCAAGTTTATTACAAATGATGTTAGTGAGAATGTTCTTGAGAATGATAAATCCCTTTTCAGTGAGCTTGAACAAGGGAAAGCTGAAGCTGATGAGGAAGAAGAAGGTGAAGTTGAATTCAAAGCTCAGAAGCCAATTGAAGAGATAAAGAAGAAGAAGAAAGTTGCAACAACAACCACAAAGACTAAAACCACTGGTAAGGCTCTTAAAAAGGCTTCAGTACGGACCTTATATGAAGTTGATGACGAAGGTTACACAGTTGCCACTGTTCTTAGAACTGTTAAGCCAAAGGCCACGAAGATTGTTGAAGTCATTGAGGTTGAAGAGGAGGATGAAGAAGAGGAACAGCAGAATGTTGAACAGCATATTGAACAGCAGCATGATGTCCCTGTTGAAGATGTTGCAGAAGGTATGGAGTTGATCCAAGATACAGCATGATCTGTGTAGTATTTTTTTCCAGTTACAGTATAGGTTTTATAGAAGAATTATATATCGTAGTCATAGTATTAGATTGGCAGAAACTCCATGAAATCTCTCTCTATCTATCTATAAATGCTTAATACATTCCCCAAAAAGAAAAAAAGTATTAAAAAAAAAAAAAAAAAAAAAGTTATCTATCATATGCAATAAGTGTCTTCTAATCGTTAATCTCATCTCTTATTTCATTCCATAACCAGTTTCTCCAAAGTTCGCCAGCGTCTTTTAAGAGTCTTTCAAAATCGTTATAAACAAAGAAATCAGTATTTTGTAACATCATTTCAGCGGAATCATTCTTTGGATTAACAGGTAATTTATTTAAAAACTCTGTTATCTCAAACTGGTCAAATTCTAACAGTTTAGATTCATTCTTTTGTAAGATTGACACATAAATGAATGCCAGTTGAATTTGGTAGTCCATCTGTGACCATTTCAGGTCATTTGAGTTTTCCATTGGTATATACCAAAACATGTCCGAAGTCATATCCAACCCATTTGTATCAAATTCAAGTTCGACATCGTACAACTTCTTGAATCTCTTAGATATCGTTGTGTTATCAGCATATCTCTTTTGAAATTCTCTATATGGATATCTGAATCCCAATAGTAAATCCCATATACGGCCTCTATCAAGTTTATTGAACACTTTAGCACCACAATATTTGAACCACCAAGTTAACCACTGGTTATTCTTATGAGAATTCTTGTTGATAATGTCTTCCTCTGATAGAGATTTGTATAATTCAGGTAATAACTTAGCAAAAACAACCAAAAAGAATGATATTCTCGTTTCAATTTTACCAGATTTGAACAATAATTCCTCGGCATTAAGTGAATTAGAAGCAATAAGATCAGTTATTGTCTTATGATTTGATTCACTTCCAATTGAATCCCTTCTCGTTAAACTATCATCATCTTCATGGGAGTGTAAAAGTACCAAAGTTAATCTTTCATAAACTTCTGAGAATGACATTATGTTATCTAATGAGAAATCATCAGTCAATTGCATAAGATGCTTATTAATTGGATCAATCTTATTAATGACATCTCTACCAATTAAAACATATTTAGAATTGGGCATTGGTGGGAACCATTCAGCTAAATTCAAAGCAATCCAAGCAAAACCTGAATCGTACTTAATGATTTCACCCCATTTACCAAAGAATTTCACAATAGAAGCCTCCATTATATTTATAATTTCCTCTTCTAATGATGATAACGTATCATGTGAAGTGTTAACATCTTCCAATTTCAATCGAATTCTGAAATATTTCATTAAATCATGTCTAATCTTACCATTTGGTATGATCATATCATCTTCATTATCAACATTAGCACTTAAATATGGATCAATGACATATGGATGATATTTTAACAATACGGGCCAAACCAAATGTCTTAATGCCGGTGGAACACCTCGTTGTCTTGCAATCAATGCCAATCCCAAATGATTATTTTCTTTTAAATATTCTTTGCATAATGAAATAACAGCTTTATTATCATTCTCTGAAGGTGATTTCCTACGCTTTTGATATGAAGCATGTGGAATGTTTGTTGATGGTGAAGATGGTGATGATGAAACAGCAGATACGTTTGAACCTGTTGTCAATGTCGAAGTATTCGATATTGTTGGTTGGATCTTTTGCATAACTTCTGGTAAAGCTATACTCTTTGAAGACATCTCTCTCACACCCCTCCAACCTATAGATTACTTTGGATTTGAGATGATACCAATTTTATAAGACAAAAATCCAACAGAAATCAATGTTCGTGTGACCTTTCGTGATGTCGTGCGAGTTATTGAACCAACAAAGAGATAGGAACAATTTTTCTTGATGGAAAGGTATAAAAGCTCTGTTAGGAGCTTAAGATTAGTGAGAAAAAAAGCACCTCAAAGATTTATGAACTGTTTAAAACCGTTAATATAAAGAAGAAGCGGGCAAAAGTGTGGTTGGGGATTAATTCACAGCTTTTTCTGTCGGAAAGTTTGGCGCGAAGTGAGTTTATTACGGTTTTGAGAGCTTTACGCAATTTGGCAAAAAAACACACACACACACACAAGAGAGAGGTTAGGGAGCAGTCACACAGTGTTTATATGGTAACTCTCTGTTTTTTTTCTATTGTCTATGTCCAATTTGTATATATATCATCTCCCAAGTTCCAATCTTCATAGAATCACATGACTCTTATCAGCCGGAGGTTTCCGTGTATCTCTCCCTTCCCGAGGTTTGTTGCTTCGGAGTGTGGAGCCGGTGGTTATTTGATCCGCTGCCGACGGTTGCGAAATTGCACTGTGTTTTTTTTTTTTTTGCAGGTTTTTCACGACATTTTTTCGGCGGTTTTCCCTCACACAGGCAAAATCAGGGAAAACCAATGAGGTGTTATGAACAATTTAACTCATAATCATCAATCTTGAAGCTTTGTTATTTCCATATATATCAATAAAATATCAATATTCAACGTTTTAGATCCATTTTCCGCGGATTTTACCAGATTTCGCATTTAGCTGTATTGGTATAATAAACCATTATTTTCAAAAATTTCGTTAACCTCTCGGTGGCCAAGTTGGTTTAAGGCGCCAGACTGTAATGGTTTAACAAAGTTATCTGGATATCGGGCGTTCGAATCGCCCCCGAGAGATTTTAATTTTTTTTTTTCTTTAATCTGAATTAATAGTGGCCGTATCAAGGAAAAATTTATGTACAAAAAAATTGCGATGAGCTCTCTTTTATATCTCTCTTATGGATTTAATTGGTAAAAGATAAAAGATAAAAGGTGAAAAAGATGTCAGATACTGAAACGAAAAAGAGACCATTGAACGAGGAGATTGAGATTGATCTTTCGCAAGTTGCTCCTTTATCTAAGAAACAAAAGCGTTTGTTAAGAAAGGGTAAACTTGATCTTACAAAATTAGAAGCTGATCAAAAGATTGAAGCTGAAAGATTAATTAAATCTGCTGCAAATGAAGAAGAAGATCAAATTGAAGATAAAGATAAAGATGAAGAGAAACCAAAAGAGAAAAAAATTGTTACAGAAAAGGAAAAATTTGGTGTATGGATTGGTAATATGTCATTTGATACATTAAAAGATGATTTAATTAGATTTATAATTGGTAAAACTTCTGAAAATGAAGAATTTAATAATTCTAATGATAACCCATGTCAAGTTAAAGAAAATGATATCATTAGAATTAATTTACCAATGCAAGGTTCATCTAAAAAAATTAAAGGATTTGCATATGTTGATTTTATATCTAAAAATCATCAATTAGCAGTTATAAAATTATCTGAATCTCAATTGAATGGTAGAAAATTACTTATTAAAGATTCTAAATCATTTGAAGGAAGACCAAGTAAAGAAGATGTTGAAATGAGTAAAAATCCACCTTCAAGAATTTTATTTGTTGGTAATTTATCATTTGATACTACTGAAGATATGCTTACTCAACATTTCCAACATTGTGGTGAAATTATGAAAATTAGAATGGCAACTTTCCAAGATTCTGGTAAATGTAAAGGCTTTGCATTTATGGATTTTAAAGATGAACAAGGTCCAACAAAGGCTCTTAAGGATAAATCTTGCAGAAAATTATTAAATAGACCATTAAGAATGGAATTTGGTGAAGATAGATCAAAGAGAACTCCAAAACATCTCAAGAAGAATGATGAATCAGACGAGTCTCATCAGGAAAGACCAATCAGAGAAAGAGAAGAGACTAAAGAAACTCCAATTATTAGAGAGAGAACGGAAAGACCAGAAAAGAGAGTCTACAAGAAGAGAGAAACACAGAGAAAACCACAAAGACAGATTTCTTCAGTTGCCCTTGCAACTGCGCAAAGAGCCAGTGCTGCTATTGTGCCGTCTGCTGGTAAGAAGACAACTTTTTAATCACCCAGTAATCCCAACGTATTAGAATATTAGTACCCAGTAATTAGTACCCCAGTGAGCAGTGTTTATATATAGTTTGTGTACGCGCTTTTTTTAGATCAACGCGCTAGAAAAAATCTAGAACGAAGGCAACTGAAATACCCGGAGATTCACTGTGGAAAAGGTTCAATTTCACTGCATTTCTTCATTAACTACAAAGAGAAAAGAAAGAGAGAGAGAAAACAAAAAGTGGGTGGGAACTTTTAAGTACACGTGAAATTCAGCAAACTTACCTGTTTCTTTATCTCTTTTATTGCAGTATGACAAGTTCAAATACCACAGCCCCCATCACTATGATGGGATCAACAAGTACGATTTTACTCTCTGATGAAAGCTCAAGTGCAAATTCCACTGAATCAGCTAGCGACTACACGTTAGTTAGTCCGAGTACTTTTGCACTTAGTACTTCCGATTCTGTATCGAACTCTTCAAGTACATCTGCTTATCATGCACATGGAGCTACTTCCTCTACAATATATACAAATTCAACACTTCCATATGAATCATCTTCCTTGTCTTCTTTTGATTCCTCTTCTTCTGATTCTTCTGACTTCTCCTCATCCTCTGATTCCTCATCTTCTTCTTCTGCTTCTGCTTCTGATTCATCATATTCTTCCTCATATTCTTCTTCTTCTTCTTCTTCTTCTTCTGCTTCTTCTGCTTCTTCTGCTTCTTCTGCTTCTTCTTCTTCTTCTTCATCCTCCTCAGAATCAAGTGATTCATCTAGTTCACAATCTTCAAAAATCACTTATCTAACAACAACAAGCACTTATGTCTCAGCAGTAGCTGTGGAATACTCTGGATCAACAGATTACCCAGAGAGTACAACACTAGTTTACACTCAGGCATACTGTTTCACAGATGATTCAACAACTTTAATAACAGATGTCCCAGTGACTGCAACTATAGATTCAGATTCTCCACCATCTTCTATTGCTGCTACTATTACAACAGATATTGCATATTTGGCAGATGTTGTTCCAGGCTATGCATCTTCAAGTTCATCTACAAATAATAGTAATAACAAAACAGGTACCGTTGCAGGATCTGTTGTTGGATCCATTGTTGGTGTTTCCCTTATACTTTTCCTTATTTGGTTTTGGTTAAGAAGAAAAAAATTACATTCTTCAGAAAAGGGATTCTCTCATTCCATTGCATCTACTAGAAAATATGATGGAACATATGAAAAACAAGTTAAATCAACTTCAAATTTCAAATTATCTTCTCTTTTCCCATTCCTTTTCAAAACCAAATCATATTCTTCCTCGAATCATTCTTTTGAAAGTTCTCAATCTGCTGGATTTGGTTTGGGTTCTTTAAGATCAACTATACTTCATAATCAACATTTGGTTTCAGAACATCAAGAACCATCATATACACGACAACCTCCAACAAGATCAATACGTCCTATACCACCTCCACCGAGACGTGTAATTGATACTGTGATGGAGGAACCTGAATCATCATCCTCACCAAATTCACCTATTGTTTATTCAAATACAAAACAACAATCTTATAAAACATCAAGATATCAAAACTCAGGTTTACTTTCCAATCCATTTGATGATTCATTGGGTTCAAAAAAGTCAATTCCTTCACCACCTCCACCACCACCAAGTCGTCGTGTTATTGGTTCGGATTATTATCGTCATGGTGTCAATAGACATAGTGTCACCAGTGTTGAGTCGAGTATCATCAGTGATGAAACAGATAGCTCTGATGAGAGTTTTAATTTGAATCCAGATGGTCAGAGAAGTGGTAATAACACCGGATTCTTCAAAGAGATTGTTTGACTGTAAAAGTATTTGTGTGTGTGTGTTTTTTATCTTGTAATTTGTGGATATGTCGGTTTTCTTTGTGTATGTGTTCTATTTAAAGGCTGGTTGTTTAGGATTTAATTTGCATCACTTTTTTGGGGTGATGACTTCGGATATTGTTTTTCTATGTGCTATATATATATTATTTGATTGTATTTGACTACATGTAGACACATTTGAACATAAATTATAACCCTTATAAAAACCCACCTAATAAAACCTAATAAAACCGTAAAAAATGTTACTATCATGTAACCCATGACAAAAAGAAAATTCCCCCCCCCCCCAAAAAAAATGCATATAAAACTAAACTAAAACCTCAATACCAAACGTTAAACACCGTTGAACGTCGACTCTTCTTCTCCTCAGGTGTCCACAACTCTGATAATTCCATAACGTACTGTTGTTCCTTATACTTCTCCTCTTTACATCCAGCTGTCAAGTACTTCCAACCAACATACCGATTACACTGTCGACAGTGAATATCACATACCAAGTATAAACCTGTTAACATTTCTCTTGCCTCATGAACCCCCTTCTTGGTATTAACAACGTGATCAACCAACAGGCCTGGACCGTTCTTGCCCCGGAACGAATCTGCTTGAATAGATGACGAGGCGAAAAGGTGAGTATGACAGTCTGCACAACGGAATATCGTAAGGGTGCTATTCTTATCGTCAAGTTGTGTTTGAATGTAAATTCCCATTTTGTATTACCACCTTATACTTATAATGGCTTATCAAGAATGTGTCAAACTGTGACAGTTGAAAACCCGTGCAGCTTCGCCCCTTACACAACTTATTATATAGTGTGTGTATAGGATTATTTTGGTGATTATGTTGATGTGAACCTCTCAGTTTGATGAACTTATTAAGCAGATTTGAAAAAAAGGATGTGAGGGGAGAGAGAGAGAGAAAGTGGGAAGATGAGGAGTATATCAAATGAGCTGTTAGTGCCGAGGGTTTGCACGTGACTGCTCGGAACTTACCCTTTCGGGAACCGCGAAATCCCTCGATGGGCGATCGGTCGGGGCCAGGGCAAAAATTGTTCAAGCGGACGTTTTGATGAGGAAGCACTTTAATAGGCCTTTTGGTGAATTTATCATAATGTCATTCAACATGTTGCGTTCCCTTAGGATCTCTCAGGGCATGTTGCTCTCTAGACATTTGCACACATCGAGTTCCCTTTTGCAAGGGGCCAAACAGAGCGCAGGATCACTCTTTAGTGAAGTGACAGAGCTTCAAGAACAAACTTCTAAGAAGCGTGATTTTAGTGATTCTCTTCAATCCATGGGATCTCCAGATGACAAATTTGACATTAATAAAGTCACCATTCACAACGATATCAGATTACAAGATTATATTGGTCATAAGCCAACACCGGCTGTGGAAAAGCTTCTTTCTCCACTTAAAAAGCAAATTTACAATCAAAATGTTAAAAAAAATGGATTCTTTAAAAACAATGAAGTTGTTACATTGGATAATGGTGAGAAATATCAACTGAGACTCTCAAAGGAGGAGATTGAGGTTCTTGAACCTTCTCTTTACATTAAATCTTACAGACTTAAGAGTAGTATGAAGAAAGCTACAATTTTCCTTAGATTTATCTCTGGTATGAACGTTAATGAGGCCATTACACAAGGTCAGTTCCATAGTAAGAAGATTGGTCGTGAAGTTTCTCAAATGCTTCAAGAAAACTTGAAAGATGTTGAACAATTGGATTTGAAATCCGAAGATCTTTACATTTCACAAATTTGGTGTGGTTCTGATGGTTGGTGGGCTAGAAGAGTTGATCCAAAAGGTAGAGGTAGAACAGGTATCATTCATCATCCATACATTCACGTTAGAGCCATTTTGAAGACACCAATGACAAAGAAGAGATTGGCATGGGAACAAGAACAGAAAGAGTTGAATAAGAAAGCTCAAATGCAACTTCCTAATGAAAAATTACGTTTCAAATTAGATGGTCATTACAAATGGTAAGTCTCGTCTCTCTTACTAGGTTGTATATATATATATATAGGGAACAATTACAAAAAAAAAAATGAATATAATGTAAATATTTCAGTTTCTCATAGTTTAATAAATAATTGGGGAGGTTTAATAACCTGAATAAATAATAAATACGTTTAAGAGGATTTGATATCAATCGTCGTAACCCTTAAGGGACAAATCTCTAGAACGGGAAGGCAATGGGTACGTCAATGGAATTGGCTCATCGTCTTCATAAAGGTAAGCTCTTCTCAATGGAGTCAGAGTAAGAGCTAAGATAGGACCAGAAACTCCCAACAACACACTTAAGAAGA
>JAJMLR010000010.1:35298-267145 GCA_030569745.1 Petasospora bimundalis
CCCCCCCCCCCACACACAGACACAACGCTCGGTTTCGGTGAATCTTTCAAATCGTCAAGAGTTCGCGAAAATTGACAACCCATTCGAGGGCTTCGCCTGTTCGATGAGCATGAAACGTGTTGAAAGAGATAAGCGAAGTGGAAGGTCGAGATGTTGAAACCGTTGAGTGTCAGTGTGAAGTCACTTCAGAATGTGAACACCACTGTTTTCCACTGTTCGTCAAACGGTGGTTGTGGTTCTGGTTCTGGTTCTGGTCCACTGCTGGTGTTCCTTCCGGGCAACCCAGGCTTCGTCAACTACTACATGACATATTTAGGGTTGATTCATGAAAAATATCCCGAATTAGAGGTACTGGGTATCTCACATGCCGGATTCTCATCATTACATGGTCCTGATGAGGAGATATACACTTTAGAGAACCAGGTCGACCATAAGATCAGTGTCATCAAGCATTACATTGGTGATAATAGAGATAGACAAGTGATGATATTTGGACACTCTGTTGGTTGTTACATTCTTCAAAGGGTTATTGATGGATTGAAGGCAAATTATACGTTATATGGGTTGATCACACCCACAGTTGTGGATATCCATAAGTCTAAAAAGGGTATTGTTTTATCTGGTATAACTAATGTATTTGAATCTTTTTATTATTATGTTGGATATGCTGGATTGTTAATGCAAAAAATACCTAATTCAATTAGAGGAAAACTCATTGACATTATACTTAAAAATTCAATTTCAGATGCTAAAGAATCTACAGAATTACTTATTACCGAAACAGGATTTATAAGACAAGCTTTAGGATTAGCTACAGAGGAGATGAAAACCATTAGAAGTGATTGGCAATATCAAGAACATTGGTTCTCTAAAAGGGGTATATGGACTTTCTTTGCTGATAATGATCATTGGGTAAGTGATGATACCAGAAATCAACTATTGAAATTAATAGAAGACAAAAACCTCGATACACTCGTTGATGTAAGCGACGAGTTCACACACAGCTTTTGTGTTTCTAAAAGTGAAGAATTTGCTGAATTGACTATAAAAAGAATTCAAACAATCCTTTAATACAAAAGAAAATGATAACGACACTGCCCAAAGTAGTAATCGCGATCTGCCATCGCGCGACGGGTACGGCAAGACGTCACTCACGTCAGCTCACCGCGCTGACTCAGTTTCTCCTTCCTTTTGCTTTTTGGCTTCCCCAGGTTTCCTACCAAACTCGTTTTAAACCTGCTAAAGCGCAAAAAAGAGTCTGTTTGAGGATAAACGGTTGGGAGGAAATTGCAAAAGTATAAAGAACAGAAGCATTAAGGCAGACACATCAAGTGAAACACGAGACAGAAAGAAAGAGAGAGAGAGAGAATAATGGGTCAGTTCAGTAGGGTCAATAGCCCGCATAGGGCACTGTCTAAGAATAGCTCAAGAGCACCTTCTCGTGGACCTAATGACGATGAGAATGAACTGTTGAACGGTATCAATTTCGGTAACATTGATGAGATGATTAGTCTTAGGCTTGCTGTCTTCATGAAGAACCTTGAAGAGTCTACGAAAACCCCACAAAAATACCCAATGCATAGCGTAAAAGGTCTTACAGATTGTCTATTAAATCAACGGTCTCCAATACCACCAGCTGATCGTGAAATGCTCTTAAATCAACTTTATTCCCTTAACGTTAAGACAAATGAAGCCCGTTTTGAAGATATGGTTGACTTATTCAGAATATCAAAAGGATATGACTTGTTGGTATCAATAAGAAACGTTGCTGCTTCTGCAATTGCCCATTGTGATGATGTTGCAGATGAAGCTATTGAATTTTTAAAGACATTGGAAGATAGAATCGTCTCTCCAGAATTGGATAACTCTACAAAGGAACAATTCATATACGCTTATTCATCAATCACTTTGGTAATGTACGAAGGTTCAGGATCTTATGGTGTGGATTCCAAAATCAATTTCTTATTGGAGACTCTATTAGGTCTTCAATCAGATATTGAGGCAAACTCTCAGGTCATTGGAAGTTTAATCTATGGTATAGGTGCTCTTTTGACTTTACTTCAAGAAAATTCTGGACTTAATGAACTTTTGGAAAACGTTTGTGAATCAACTGTGGAACTCTTATTGGAATCTGATTCTTTGGAAATCACTAAACCAATGTCTATGTTATTTGCTCTGGCTTATGAAATGTATCAATACGTTGATGATGCTGCAGATGAAGATTATGATGCGGAGCAAGAACAGCAACCATACATTTATACCTATGAAATCACAAAAAGACTTCAAGAACTGGTTTCAAGTTCTCAAACAAAACAATCTAAAAAGAACAAAACTGAAGGTCGTTCAGTCTTCAGAGAAGCTGTTAATACAGTTAAAACTTTCTCTGATCGTTCTTTAAGAATCCAACTGAAGGAAGATGCAAGAGAACGGGCAAGATCTAAGGCAACAGCAGATGGAAAAGATGGTATACTCACACATATTCGTTTAAGTAAAACTAGATCTATTGCAATCAGATCTTGGATATCATTCTTGAGAGCTATCCTCTTGAAATGGGTATTCGGTGCCGGCCTTTATAACCAACTCGCTCATAACAACAACCTTTATACGATGCTTGATCACAAAATATCATCAAAGTATAGGGGTAAATCGCCAGATGTAGTGGAAAGGGCTGATCATTCATGGGGAGAGGATGCTATTCGTGAATCTCATAAGAAGAAGGAGAGAATAATCGCCAATGGAAGAATGCAAAAGTTGACTAATCAGTTGGAGCAAAGCGGTCTTACCGAAGAGAGACATGTGGATTGATATTTTATTATTATTATTATTATTTAACTCTATAAGTAATCCCACGAAAAAAAAACACTTATATATTCGTTTTAACTATGTGATGTAAAACTAAATCATTAATTTATGGAATCAGTTCGATACATGCATTTTAACGTCGACATCTATATATCACATGAGTAAGTCGTTACAGTTCACGACGTTATAAATAAAAAGGCAAACAGTATAATGAAAACAACAAAGGAATATCAAAAGAGAAAAATCAAAACGAAAACTTATTTTTCCTTGGTTGAGTTAGCAGCTAAAGGTGACCAACCTGCAACGGCTCCACCAACAACAGTAGGAACCATAGTCAATGCAGAAAGAGCGTGGAAATCAGCGGAACCACTCTCCACATCACTCGAGTCAGAACTATAACTTCCTCTGAGCCTATGATACAAATACATTGGATTCAAAGAAGAATGACCTCCATCATGATCACGGACAAAGATGATATCCTCTCTGGCCTTCTGGAAGGCTGGAACCTTAGAATACATCAATTCTTGCTCTTCATCAGAGTAAGCTCGCTTCTTCTTTCCAAAGTGGAGATACTTGAAAGACAGAATATAACCAAGCGCATTGTACAATCTCGTTGGGAAAATCTTGATCACCCATTCATCTGGAATAATTCTGATGCAAATACCCCAAGGCAAAGCCAACATACCACAGATAATTGCAGTACCCCACTGTGCAGGAGTCTGTCTAACAATGGAGAAGGCAGTACCACCGACAAACATGATCATTACCTGAGCACCACCAATGATAGCTGCAATACTCAAAAACCAGTAGTTTCTGAAGAAATGTTGGAAGAAATTCAAGTTGTTGGCAGTGATACGAGCTCTTACACTTGTGATACCATCACCTTCATCAAGTTTTCTTGTGACCCAGAGCTTGAAGAATTGAAGCCAAACAAAAGTGTTGAAAGTCAAAGCACGGAGCTGCTTCTGTTCATGTGTGGTTATAGAACGATCTCCGTGGAAGATCTTAGCACCTCCGTAATAAAGAGTAAATGTGACAACCAATTGCAAAGAAGCCTGACCAATAATCATTTTCCACATCGAAACGGAGATCAAAGTCTTTGAGCGACCTTCAGGCTTTCTGTCTAAGGAAGAATCATCTGGCTTGTCAGTTGCCAAAGCCAAGGCGGCAAGAGTGTCCATGATCAAGTTGATCCAAAGCAGTTGAACAGCGGTCAAAACAGATTCACCATCGGAGTCACTCACAGCAGAAACAAATGTAAGTATAACAGCTGTAATATTGACAGTCAATTGGAATTGGATGAATTTCTTGATAGATGTAGCAACACATCTACCCCATTTGATAGCACTGACAATAGCAGCGAAATCATCCGTCATTAAAATAATGTCCGAAGCCTCTCTTGCAACTTCTGTACCAGCAATACCCATAGAGAAACCAACATCAGCAAGTTTTAAAGCCGGAGCATCATTTGTACCATCACCGGTCACTGCAACAACCTCACCTTGGTTCTTCAAAGTTTCAACTAAGACACGTTTATCCTCTGGAGATGATCTGGCCAATACTTTCAATCTAGGAACAATGATACTTCTTTCCTCTTTGCTTAGCTTTCTGAATACAGGACCTTCCATACAAGCGTACTCGTCCTGAAGGTCGCCTTCTGACAGAATTCCACAGTTCAAAGAAATGGCCTTAGCTGTGATAACATTATCACCAGTAACCATTCTCACTCTGACACCAGCCCTTTCACACTGGAAAACGGCTTCTTTGACACCTGGACGAAGTGGATCTTTGATACCAACAATACCATCGAGTGTCAACCCATATGTGGTTGGTACTGAACGGTCTATTTCATCACCAAGAAGAAGATCGGGATCTGCTTCAGATGGATTTTGGCCAATAAACTCCTTTGGTGGCCATGATGAGAATTCAAAATCTCTATGAGCGAGAGAGATTGTTCTCAGTGCCATTTCAGCGTATGAAGTGATCTTCTCTGACACCTCAGAATCAACAGTAGCATCAACTAGGACTGTAGAACCATCAGCATTGAGTGTTGATGAACATCTGGCAAACACCATCTCAGAAGCACCTTTTATGAAGAATCTATACTTGTTAGCACCAGGGTATTTAACCACAACACCACCCCATTTTCTAGAAGATTCAAATGGAATGATTTGAGCAATAGATTCCACTCCTAATAAAGAAGGATTTGATCTCAGAGAAGCCAAAGCATGACCTGATTGCATGCCAAATGATTTTTCAGCAAGCAGCAGCAAGGCAACTTCGGTTTTGGAACCAATGAAGGATTCCGGTTCAGGTCCACGTAATGCATCATTCTTATCACCTTTTGACCACCAATGATTTGATGATGTTGCCATTGGGTTTTCGGTAATGTCTTTTTCATTATTTTCGAAAGCAGTTGAGTTCAAAGAGATGTTTGTCAATATGTTCAACTTAACATCATTGGTCAATTGCAATTGATCCGAAGTTGTAGTTGTAGATGTTGTATTATCATCAAACTCCAAATTGGAGATGTTACCATTGACAACTCTCATTTTGTTCTCGGTTAAAGTACCAGTCTTATCTGAACAAACTGCAGTTGCACCACCCATGATCTCACAAGCTCTTAAAACCCTAACCAAATTAGCGTCTTTAGCCATTCTTGTTGTTGCAAATGCCAATGCCAAAGTAACCGCTAATGGCAAACCTTCTGGAATTGCAACAACGACAATTGTAATAGCAGTAATTAAGATATCCAAGAATTTGGAACCTTTCTCCGCGGCAGCAAGATCATGATATTCACCACCACTTGGTAACTTTGCAATGAATCTAAAGAATAGGACTGTGAATAAGATAAGAGCAGCAAGGAACCCATATTTTGTAATACCATTTGCAAGATTGTTAAGTCTCACTTGCATTGGTGTTGGTTCTGGTTCCACTTTTAAAGCCATCATTGTACGACCATTTATAGAGTGAACACCAACAGCTGTGACAATTGCCTTACCCAAACCTGATAGAACGGTAGAACCTGATATCATAAATGAATCCGGTACGCCTTTTGTACCAATATCAAATTCCCCATTAGGGAATAACTCCTTGTATTGGGATAAAGCCGTTTCAATTGGTATCTTATGAATTGTATGAGATTCACCTGTTAATGCTGATTCATCACATTCACAAGAACCATTGACTAAAACTGCATCAGCAGGTAAGACATCACCAGTTTGAAGAGTTAATAAATCACCAACAACTAAGTCATAAACTGAAATGACAATTTCTTGACCATTACGTATAACGATGATTTCACGATCATTTTTCTTTGCATTCAATTTTGCAAATTGTAATTCCTTTTGGTAATCATTAGCAGCACCAACAAGTACCACAATAACAACTGCAACTATAATAGCCACACCATCAACCCAATCAACTTTTGGTAAAACGTTTCCCTCAGTGTCATGTTCAGGAGGTTGACCAAAAGTTTCATAAAGACCCAGGGCAAGAGACACCACAGCTGCCACACTCAAGATGATCAAAACTTGATCATGCATTGCCTCCCATGCAAGTGAAAGGAATGACTTTGGTTTCCTCTCTGGAAGTCTATTTGCACCAAACTGATCCACTCTTTGATCCAAATCGTGTAGTGATGAGTCCAAGCCGCCTTTGGGATCTGTTTTAAGGGTGTTGTAAAAGTTGTGTGCATCGTCATGGAACTGAGATCGAAACACTGTGAGAGACTTTGGATCGTGCAAATCTGTGAGGGCGTCAGTGGTTGTATTGAAATGATCAACCCGTGGGTGCGAGACCATGCTCCTAAGCGTTGAGCGTCTGGTCACCATATGTCTCTGTCTATATGAATATGATATGATCTGTTCTTAAATTGAAAATTTCGATGGATAGTTCGGTGTCTTTGTATATGGGATTCTCGGGCTGAGTATTATCAATGGGAAATGACTTCGTGAATGCGCCGGGGGGACCCTGAATTCAAAAGGCTGCCCTATCAGGCTTTTTGGTGATGAGCACGCTAGAACGGGGCAGTGCTGATTACCTCGGCAGCGCAAGGAATGTGCAATTGCTAATTTACTTAACAATTGCCCTATTTTAATTAATAATACTTCGATTATACTACTATACTCTTACTATTACCACACCATTTATCACTTTTATATAAGTTGTATATACACTGCTTTTTCTATATGATTTTGCACTTTTTAAAGGGCAACCCCCCCCCTCCGGTGACAGCGGACTTTCACGGCGGTGTTATCTTTTTTTTTGCTTTCGCGTTTTGAAAATTGATGCACAAATTAACCGGCTTTCTTGCCATTTATGGCTGGATAAGAAATTCTAACCTTAGTGTGTGTGTGGAGGGGTTTGTATCTTGATTAGTATTTATTTATGATAAGTGTAAAGCAATAAGGTATACAAAATCAATATGGATTCCAAAGAGATGATACACATATCGCTCATACAGAATCAACCGATGCTCTTCAACATCGATGACATAAAGAAAGCTAGAGAACTTGGCATAGTTGGAACATTAGCAGGAACATTACCTGCTGCGCCTCAACAGAATCTATTCCAAGGTGTACCATTACAGTTGATGCTTGAAGAATGCATATGGCTTGTTAATCATGGTTATGGTTATATTGTACCTGATAAACAATTCATCAAAGACATATATGATAGTTTAACCGATGAAGACTTGGAAACAATTGAATCGTTAAGATTACAAGACTTGGAATCACAAAGACAGTTGAAAAAAGATGAATTTGTAAAGAAATTGAATAAGTTAGGTGTGAAGAATCAAAAACAAGATGAATTACTCTTAGAACAAGGTTTATCCATAACTATACCAAACACTCCTAATAACTTACCAACATATGAATTGTTTGAAAAGATCTATTTCAATTCGAAAATTATGCAACAAAATATACTTAAACAATTACCAGAGTCAACTTTATCCTATTCAGTATTCAATGAATTGAGATCTAAAGGTTATTACCTTGCACCAGGTTTAAGATTTGGTACTCATTTCATTGGATATCCAGGTGACCCTTTAAGATTCCATGCACATCTTATTGTTAATCCAATTGGATATGATGAGGATATTGGTTTACTTGATCTTGTAGGAGGCGGAAGACTTGCTACTGGTGTTAAAAAATTATGGACTATTGGAAGTGTTGATGAAGAAGACGATGTAAAGTTCTTTTCAATTGAGTGGGCTGGTTTCGGTTAGATCTCATATAATTTTATATATAGATGTATAATGAATTTCATGAATCAGTTTAAAACTTTATCAAATAGTTCATCTTCCAAGTTTTTGCTCCTTAAATAATCCTCCTTCTCAGCTTGAATGATTTTGACAAAACTAGAATAAACGTTATAAAATTCACCCAAATTCTTGAAAACTGGTAATAATCCTGATAAATCATCGATTTTTTCAATCAGTTCTTTATCAACTTCAGTTTCAATTTCCACTTTCTTCCTTTCGGAAATCTGTTCTAATATAGTTAATTGTAGAACATATAATGCACTAGATAATTGTGATGGTGAAACTGTAATATTAACACCAGCAGCTTTTGTACTGGTTGGAGCAGCTCTCTTATTCTTCTGTGGAGATGGTGGTCTTGTACTCTCATCTGCAATTTCCACAATTGACTTAATAGTTTCTAATGATTGTTGAACTTTTATCAAGTTTTGCTTTGCCATTGTCAATTGTAATAAGTTATCGGTGGTTTCATTACTATCTTGTAACTTATTGATCTTTTCAGATACATTCTTCACTGTATCATTCAAAGTCTGTACAGATATAGATAAAGAATCAATATAATACTCCAAACGAGTAGTTGGTTTCAACTGTTCAGCATTTGATGATTCATAAGAATAAGAAACAACAGAATTTGAAGCGTGTAATTTGGAGATTTGTGATTCCAAATCATTGGTCAATTCATTTGTATAGTAATCCAAATGGGTAAGTAATGTAGTTGACCTTTCTCGTAGAAGTTGTAAATATTTTGGATTAGTCAATGATGTGCTGTTGTTAACACTTTTTGAATCAATCTTTGAAGAAGCAGAGAACAACGCATCTAAATAAGCATGAGGAACAAAGTCATCATCAAAGAACATAGGCAATAAATCTTGAGACATTGTGACTTATGTATAATCGATGCTATCAAACACCACAATCTGTTTGATGGTGTTATTTCGAATCTGGTTCGTCTTGAGGAAATTCCACTGCTGCCTTAACCAGGTTTTTATGTTGCGCCTACCGTTTCGTGCTGTGTCACCTCTACATCTGCGAACACCCTTACCCGGTTACGATAACCGAGGGCTTGGCCGAGTGGTTAAGGCGTCAGATTTAGGATCTTTTTTCAACGCGTTTTGTTTCGGCAATTACAAAATTGAATGGAAACACTCTGATATCTACGGATGCGCGAGTTCGAATCTCGTGGTCCTCATTATCGTTTTTTTTTTTTTTTTTTATTATTTCTCTTGGACTATTAAAATCGCGATTGTTATATGCCTTTTTTTTTTAAAATGAGAAAGAAGAGATAACTTGCCACCTCTCTGTTGTGGTGTTATTTGTATTATTGAAGGTATTAGTGGATTTGTAACAGGTTCTCATAATGGTATGTAAGGCAAAACATGTGTTTTAGTTAATGATAATACTAACTGAAAATAACAGTTAAAGTTAAGACAGTTACAAAAGAAGAAACAAGAAGAACTTGCTGGACAAGCCAGTGGAGAACCTGTTAAATTCACTCCTGGTCAATTAAGAGCTCAAAAGGATTTACAAGAAGTTGAATTACCAACTACGATGAAATTGAAATGTCTTGATAATAGTAATATGAATTTAGAAGTGACATTAACACCTGATGAAGGTTTTTATCGTGGTGGTCGTTTCCAATTTAACATTTCATTATCACATAATTATCCAATTGAACCACCAAAAGTGAAATGTTTAAATAAAATATATCATCCAAATATTGATTTAGAAGGAAATATTTGTTTAAATATTTTAAGAGAAGAATGGACTCCAGTTTTAAATTTAAATGCTGTACTTGTTGGTTTAATGTTTTTATTCTTAGAACCAAATGCAATTGATCCATTAAATAAAGAAAGTGCAAATGTTTTAATGAAAGATAGCAATTTATTTGCAAGAGTTGTAAGGGCAGCTATGAATGGTGGATCTTATGATGGTATAAGTTACGACTATGTTATGAGATGATTAAGCTACAAAGTATATATGGAAATATGTTATTTTTATTCATAAATCACCGTAAGGGTATAGGAATATGTAGTCTCAAGGAGGGAAAAGTTAACATAGTGTCATAGAATTGAAATAGTAGCATGGGGATCGTCAAATATTCGTAAACTTAGACTCTGATAGAAGGACCAGCAGTCTCAACCTCGCCGTCAGAGTAGATGGTTGGTCTCTCATGGGTAGATTTTCCCGAAGATTCTTTAGTCTGTGGTTCCTTGTTAACCAATCTGAACTGTGAGTTTGTGTTGTAAAGGGCAAGGGATCTCTTAGCCTGTAGTGTGGTTGTCAAGGCTGTTGTTGGGAGCCTAATTCTGGCGGAAGTTTGGAAGTTTTTCAATTTGAGGATCTGTCTGGACATCATTTTAACTTGTAGTGTTGTAGTGTTATTGCAATTTCAAGTTTTCCATTGTACAACAACCTGGGGTATCCAACAGACTTTATATAGTGCGACAGGGTGTGCGGGCCATGACCGGTTACATCCGGGGCTGCGGAAGGTTGACTCACCCATTTTCCCCGGATTTTTCACTGACAACACGAAACTGATAAGCTACTACTAACTAACTAATTAATAACTAATTAACTAATTAACTAATTAATAACTAACTAATAACTAACTAATAACTAACTAACTAACTAACTAACTAATAAATAAATAAAGAAATAACTAACTAACTACCAATAACATATCCCTTTCCCCGAAGACACACCACTTTCTGGCAGGCCCCCTTGTGGAACGACGCGGACGATCGGTTTGACACAAAAAAAAAGCTCCCGTCAGGACCTCCGGGGCTATGGGGCCTACAAACGGTTCCTCGGCCCAAGCAGTAACAGTAAACTGTGCTATTAATCCCAACTATGCAACCTCTTTTATCTTCAATTGTCTGTATTTCTTCCTTATGAATCCCATTGAAAGTTATAAGTAGACGGCTGAGGTTAACCAGGGAGTCAAGAGTCAAATCACATGGAAGACTCCCATTGAGTCAGATGATTTTTTTAGCCCTTCCCCAGATGCATTCATTAATTGCATCACATCGTTGCTTTTCTCTCTTCCAGCCCTTCCGTCCCCCCCCTGTCCGGGGAATCGGACACATCTCGGATCATAAACCTCATCTGCACATCCTCGGCATATCTACACGTTGACTCACAAGTTCTACCACTTCGCTTCCCACTCTTTATATACCTCTTCTCTACCCCCCCCCCACCATCACCACCACCACCAGCCCTATACATAATGCAGCCAAAGCTTTATGAGCTTACAGAGAAACGAAAAATGGAAGAAGGAAAAAAAAAAAAAAAAAAAAAAAAACTCCGATCTCCGGGCCGACTGAAAAATAAACCATCGCCGGAAGAAACTGCAATGTTTGAGTAGAAATAGAAAACACCAACGGGGTTCTTTGTTATACATAGAAAAAAATATATATATATATTCATATTCCCACAATGACAACTATGGAAGAATTCAAAACTTATCTTAAACGTGACTCAACAGCGTCCCTGCTGGCAGGTGGTGCGGCGAGGCATCACTTCACGAACTGTTATTGCACCTATTGAACGTGCTAAAATTCTTTTTCAATTACAAGGTCCAGGAAAGGCTAATTACAATGGAATGTTCCCAACTATTTGGAAGATGTATAAGGATGAAGGTGTAAAGGGACTCTTTAGAGGTAATGGTCTCAATTGTATTAGAATATTCCCATATTCAGCTGTACAATTTTATGTTTACCAAAAAATCAAATTTTTATTGTTAAAACCAGGTGAAAAGGAATTGAACAATTATCAAAGACTATTTGCAGGTGCTATGTGTGGTACTGCATCTGTGGCTGCTACTTATCCATTAGATTTGGTGAGAACAAGATTAAGTATTCAAACTGCTAATCTTGCAAAATTAGCTGCATCAAAAGTTCAAATTGGTGAAAAACCACCAGGTGTTTGGCATCTTTTAGTGAAAATTTATAAAGAAGAAGGTGGTATATTAGCATTATATAGAGGTGTTTGGCCAACTACTCTTGGTGTTGCACCATACGTTGCAATTAATTTTGCAGTATATGAACAATTGAAAGAACTTGCACCTGATTCTTCTCCATTAACAAAACTGTTGTTAGGTGCAACAAGTGGTGGTGTTGCACAAACATTAACATATCCATTTGATCTCTTAAGAAGAAGATTCCAAGTATTGACAATGGGTGGTAATGCAGAATTAGGATTCAAATATGATTCAGTTTGGCATGCATTAACAACTATTTGGAAAACAGAAGGCCCAAGAGGTATGTATAAAGGTTTAACTGCAAACTTATTCAAAGTCATTCCTTCAATGGCTGTTAGTTGGTTAACTTATGAAGAGATAAAGCATTGGTTGGTAGAATTATGACTTTTAATTAAAGGTTTTATAGAGGGAAGATCAAAATAATTGGTTAATGCATTTTAATGAGATATAGAAAGAAAGAGACGTACCATATATACACTTTATATACGTGTGTATATCATGAATTTTGTGCATAAAGAGAAAAAAAAAAAAAAAGAAAAACATTATAATATTAAACGAAAAACACCGCTCCTATATATTTATACCCGTAGTCATGTACGAGAACTTCCCAATTAGGAAGTCAACGATCCGATCTCACCAAACCCCCACCCGGACACCACCTCCCAGCCAACCAAAAGTTTCTAAAAAGCCGAAAAGAAAAAAGTCGTACAAGGCTCGCTAGTTAGACGATATTAAACCACATCACAACACAAATTACACATAATGAGACCTTCCCAGACTTTGTTCAACGCTGCTGTACGTGATTTACTGAAGATTCATTGATGGTTGTTGTTGTGTGTGTGTTTCTTTTGTCAATATATTGCTCGTGTAATCGGTCTATTTCCATAAGACAATCGGCCGATGCCACATACACATACACACATAAACACGACAAATGAAAAATTCATCCAACCATTGATTCATATTCCCCCAAAGGACTACTTACTAACATCTCAATCAATAGAAGAAGGGTGGCTTTGCTATTCCTGTCGAGTTGACCCCATTGTTCGTCGCCATGGGTGTTGCCGTCACCTCTGCTTGTTACTTCTCTTACAAGAAGTTCGCTTACGATGGTACCCTCAGATTGGCCAGAAACCCAAGACAGAGTGCTGTTGATGACTTGGTCAAGGAGGAGAAGTAAAAAAAAAAAAGATAACAACACATAAACAAAAAAAAACGACCTCATATTCTCACAACACATCACATACACGTTATTATTTTTTTCTATATCTTTCTTTTACTTTCATTAGGTTTTTAAACTGGAGACTATAGATAGTCTCCTTTATTTTGTATCTCTGTTAATACGGAGTGACAATTGATCCTTTTTTAATAATTAAAGATTGGCATACTGCTATCGATCCGTACCCTTATAACATCCGCGTGTTTTGGTGCGGGCCTTTATGAACCAACACATAAGAAATCCTAATACATCGCATGATCGTTTAAACTTCAACTACAGTATATTGTGAACTATATATGTACAAGTTGTATTTGTGAGTCTGCTTATTGCTCCTCTTTTAAGGTTGTGTAGTAATCTGTAACGTCATCAACGTCATCAAGGAAGTTGATGAACTTCTCATATTTCTCCTTAGTATCCACATCTTCAATTGTTACAAGTGAATCTTCCTTTGGAATATAAGCAATACCAACTTCCTTGATAGTGTATTCTTTCTTCAACTCGGCTGCGATCTTACCGGTATCAGTTGGTTCAGTCATCACTTCAAATGCAGGTTCATCTCCTTCAATTTCTTCAATGTCTTCAGCACCAAGATCCACAACTTTCTCGAAAACTTCATCAAACTCATGTTCCCCCTTTGCAATAGAGATGAATCCCTTTCTGTCAAACTGGAACATTGTAGGTGATAATGAGCCTCCATATTTGGCAAATGCAGATCTAACATTACTAAAAGTACGAGTCTTGTTATCCGTTAATGCTTCAACCACAAAAGAGACATTACCAGGACCAATACCTTCATATGTCACTTGATCAACATTCTCCTTTGAATCATTACCACCAATACCAGCTCCACGTTGAATGGCTTTTTCAATGACTTTTTTAGAAACATTGGCCTTCGATGCGTTTTCCACAGCAGCAGCGAGACGAATGTTCTTAGATGGGTCAGCACCACCAACTAAATCAAAAAGTTTGTTAGTATTCCAGATGTGTGTACATAGTATATATATATATTACTTACGCTTGGCAGCCACAGAGACCATCATGGCAAACTTGTTGGCCACTTTGTTCTTCTGTGCATCGTTTCTGGCCTTGTCGTGTTTAATGTTGGCCCACTTTGAGTGACCAGCGAGTGTTACTGGAGTTGTCGATATAGATCTTGAGAACTGAACCCTCGTCACTTGTGTTGCACTCTTGAAAGCGTTCATATTAGTCCAGGATTGAAGGTAAGATTCACAAGGAGTTAAGGAACTAGTAAGGGGATTAAAGAGTTCAACACAATGCTCCCAAGTAAAACCGCAGTTCAGGGCCTCGTAACCAACATATTTCTGGTTACGCGCCACAGTGGCTGCCGCTTCTCTGGAGATTTGAAATGTTTGGCAGCACCGAGCACACTTCAAAACGATAAAGCTTTTAAAAGGTCAGAGAATAGTCAACACCATGTCGAACGACGCCAACAAGAACCGTCAGCTTCTTGCTGTCATTGGAGATGAGGATACCATCACAGGCATGCTACTTGCAGGAATTGGCCAAGTGGACGACGCCTCTGGTAAGAAGAACTTCCACGTTGCTGACTCCAAGACTTCTGAAGAAGAATTGGAAAAGGCCTTTGAAGAATACACCACAAAGAGAGACGATATTGCCGTGTTGCTCATTAACCAACACTTGGCTGAACGCATCAGATTCAGCGTGGACAATTACACAAATGCCTTCCCAGCGGTATTGGAGATACCCTCTAAGGATCACCCATACGATCCTGAAAAGGACTCCGTCTTAAGAAGAGTCAGAAGGCTCTTTGGCGAATAAAAACATAGTCATTTACGTTGCTCTTATTGTTATGTTGCTATTGTTGCTAAGATTATGAAATGCAGGTCATAGAATGTTAATTATTGTCTATCCTTGTAACACGCGCATATACACATATCGTAAAATCGATGTTGATAACGCTCTCCGATCCACTACTAAAGTCCATTCAATACGTTTAATGTTGTTGTTGTTGTTTTTTTACTCATGATAGATGGTTACGATCTCATGAGCATATTACTTCTTACCTTTCTTCTTTTTGTTCTTCTTCTTCTTACCGCCAGCTGGTTGTGTCTTAGATTCTCCTTCTGGCTCAGTAGTTGTAGCTGGGGAGATCTCGCCCTCTTCTCCTTCTTCTTCCTCGGCCTCTGGACCGGCTTCACCTTGTTCCTCGGTTTCCTCTTCTTTAGCCTCGGTGGAGGCATTGATATCAACATCATCGAACTTCTCCTCTGTAGTCAATTGTTCTTCTACTGATTCCTCCACTTTCTTGCTTTCCTCAACAGCTGGAACGTCTAGTACCTCAGCAGATGGTACATCCTCTTCAATTGCAGCAGCCTTTTCAGCCTGTTCTTCTTCTTCAGTGGTAGTCAATGGTTCTTCTTGTGTCTTTTCAGTCTCAACAGTCTGTTCAATTGGTTCTTCAATGGCCTCAGCCTCTGTTGTCTCGACCGGAGATTCCTCCGTCACAACGGAGGTCTCTTCATGAGGTTGTGTCTCTACTGATTCCTCCACAGGAGCCCCAGCTTCAACTTCAGCCTCTGAAACGACCGGTTCTGGTTCAGCAATTGTTTCCTTTCCATTCAATTGTTCAGTAGCAGCTTGCTCCTTTGGCTCTTCCTCGCTCACTTGTTTCTGTTCCTGGGGTATCTCTGATACTGGCTCAGCTGGTTTTTTGAAAGTATGTTGCTCGAGGAATTTAGGGTCAGCATCCAAGTAGAAATTTCTAACTCCGACAATTCTTCTCTCTTCTTCACAAGCTTTCAACCATTCTGGTCTAACTACCGGAATGTTACTATCAACAGCCTTCTTCCATTGGGAACCTAGGCCCACAGTAGTAATGAAATGGGTAGTATCGACTGCTACTTCGGTTTGCAATGGTCTACCACCAATCGTTGTTAGTGAAGCTTCTATATCTTCACGTGTGATACCGGTACTTGGGTCAATGTCACCAATACACACGGTGATACCACTTAGATCTGTCATCTTGTGAGTGTGGACCTGAACTGTCTCAGAAACGTACGAGCCAGCGGTGGTATCCAAACGAAGGTGAAACTCATATGGCGTATCGACAGGGAGACCAGAGAGCTTTGTAGTTGTGTTATTCAATGGGTTTGGCACCTGTCCCAATCTTGTTCCATTCTTGAATAAAGTCAATGACTTAACAGAAGCAGATCCAAGATCGAGTGGATCCCATTCCAACACAGCACTCGTCTGTGTGACATTCTTAACACGTAAATTTGGAGTTTTTGGCTCGTGGGTTCCAAACAACTGAAGAATCTCATCCTGAACAGCTTCAAATTCACGGGCTTCTTGTTGTTCAAGCGCATGGTTCTGCTCACATTTAATCGTCACGACGGAGCCTGCGGAGACACCGTCCGGGAGCAGCACGGTTGGGAACTCAATCAAGTGGTGCTCCTTTGTAAGGAGGAGTGCAAGAGATGCGTCCAGCTTTCCTACTGTAAGTGACACTTCAACCATTGATGCTTCTTTTGCTTGTATTTCCTTGCTAAACATTCTGTGTGTTTACGTATTGAAAGGTACGGTGTTCTTTTGTCGCCCTTTGTGTTTGCCGCGAATCGTTATTGTGTGAAGGTTTTTTGTGCGACCCGTCTCTATTAATAAAGCTGTGTGTTTTTTACAATTAATGAATGGTTAACAAAAAAATGATTGAATTCAAATAAATAGACGAAGATCATCAACCGTTCAATGGCATGATATTTGGCAATGGGCCCAATGGGGTGATGTGATGTGGGTTAATGCCAATGTGAGACTTTGTATAATGGAACTTCATGTGCTCAAAGCTACAAGTATCTTTAATTAATGGATGGTTCCAGTAAATCTCTCTCACCCAATTGTGCAAGAATGGGAAATCATAACGGATCATTCCAATGTTACATTTGAAATGTTGGACGTACACTGGATCAAATCTGATGATAGTAGTGAAGAGTCTAATATCAGACTCTGTAAGAGTATTACCCAATAGGTACTTCCATCCCTTCTGACTGTTTTCTTTCAAGATTTTCTCAACCTTGTCTAGATGAACAAACAAATTGGTCACCTCGGCTTCGTAGACTTCCTGCTTGGTGGCAAATCCAGCCTTGTAAACGGCATTATTGATGTTTTCGTATGTCAAAGTGTTAATAGTGTCAATTTGTTTCAACAGGTGCTCTGGAGCATAGTCTAAAGATTTTTGACCTTCATCTTCAATCAGTTCATTGAATTCGGTATTCAAGAATCTGATAATCTCAGAGGATTCATTGTTAACAATGGTTTCCTCCTTCTTATCCCAAAATACAGGAACTGTGAATCTTCCATCATATTCTGGTTCTGCCTTATAATACAACTCAGAAAGTCGCTTGAATCCATACAAGTTATCCTCGGTTGCTTGTGGACATGGGTCATCAGAAGATGGGAATCTCCAACCTTTACTATCCATATTCCAATGCACAACACTAAGACCAATAATAGAATCCTTAGATACTGTTGATGTCACTGGATCAAAATCCTTGATCAATCCCTTGGTAATCATGTATATAAAGACACGATGAGCCCATGGACATGCAAGGGAGATGTACACGTGATATCTTCCCTTCTCAGGGGTGAATCTTGAACCCGGTTTGGAGGAAACGACATCTCTGAAAGAAGAAACTCTTCTCTTATAAGCACCATCTTTACCGGCAAAATCCAGAATCTTAATTGCACTTTTAACCTGTTTTCTGTTAGTATATGCTAATTTAATGCTTGATCCCCCTATTGTTACGCACTTTTGGTGAAGACATGATAAGCTGAAATTGAGGGGGGGAAAAATATGTTTGTCTTCTTTTTTTTTTCAAATTTTCAATTATTATCGACAGTTTATATATCTGAAGGTTTAATTAATTGGCTCAATAATAAGTCAGCAATAAACGCTTGGTTTTTGTGTTTTTTTTTTTGCATTTGTAAGTTAACCTCGGGGCTTCGTTTGTCAGGCCTTAGCAATGCGTACTCCCGCTTGAACTCGCGCACTGGTTGCTTTGGCCGGGTAACTCCCCCCCCCACAAATTGACGAGAAAGCAATGATTAACCACGGGGTGTCAAAACTATGTGTAGAGGTTTTAGGGGGGAAAAAAGGGATTGACTGTTCATTTACTCATAGAATATTTAAGATCACTTAACTTGGACCTTCTTCAAATTGTCGTCGTTGATACTCTCCAAAATGGTAACACCGCTTTTCTTGTAGTAGTTATCGATTGATTCAATTTCATTCACTGCAATAGCTTTTGCCAAAGGTTTTATAACAAAAGTGTTGAATCCAAGTTTAGCAGCAGACTCTGATGAGAATTTAACACAGTAATCATAAGCAAGTCCCACAACAAAGACATCTGTAACACCTTGATCTTTGAGGAAGGGACCCAATTCAGTGTAGTTATCCATCCAAATATCATTAAAAGCCGAATAATAATCACGATCTTGTAATTGACCCTTTTGAACAATTGTCTTTGGAACGGTTATTTTCTTATAGGCATCAATTAATTTTTCAGGGAAACCTGCACCATGAGTATGTTGCACACAGTGGTCTGGCCAAACTGTTTCCATGGACTTAATGGAAGGGTCCTTTGTTGATGTGAACTCGATTTGTTGATATGGTTTAACTTTTGAGTGGTTCGAAGCAAAAGAGGTGTGATCCTTCGGGTGCCAATCCTGAGAATAGACTACTGTAGCCCATTTATACTTGGACTCGTCTAAAAGATCGAGAACACCTGGAATGATCTCATCACCATTCTCAACTGCAAGTGCTCCACCAGGGAGGAAATCGAATTGAACATCAATGACAAGAAGGGCCGGCTTAAAAGACATTGTTTCGCGTGTGTGTGTATGAGTGTGTAGCTACTTGAATCTGTGGGGAGGTGTGGAAGTAGTAGAATATCGAAGCCTTAAGGTACCAAATACCAGTTTACAAAGTTTCTCTTATTGTTGTTTATACTTGATTAATAGATAAAAATGGTTAGTAAAGGGGAGGGAATTATTATATTAAAAAACAAAAAAAAAAAAGTACCCTGATTTTGCTCAGCAACTGTGTCCCGGGGACAAGCCTATTGTGCGATCGCGTGAAGTTATGATTGCTGGTATAACAACACTGTGAATTACGTAAGCAAAAGGCACCCGAATATCGCTGTATACGGACAGTATCCCAATTGGGTAATAACAGAGATACATCAACTGTTTTTCATGGACGAAACAAAATATTTTAACTGGAATAAAATTTCAAAACAAAGCGCAGTGTCAGTAATAAGAGATCTTTGATGTCCAAATACAGCCTTTAATTATATGTTTTCATTATCCTGCCCTTATAACCAAGGGTCTAAGGCGGTAATTGCACTCTGAACAATAGCCAAATGCGGCACTCAGAACACGCGAAAACCAGTTGTTTCAAACGTGTAAAAGAAAGAAAGCTGTTGCTATAAATGAGTCTGTGTTTTCATATCCTTTTCTCACACTCATCTATCACAGATTACTTTATTACGCTGTGTGCTCGTGCTGACTTTCCCGTTGCCTCAAACAAAGGGTTGTGTGTTTTTTCTCGTCCTTCTTCAGATATTTCTGCATATCCTCTACCTTCAAGAGAATCGCCTCCCATCTCAACAAAAGGGGATCTCGTCTTAAGAGATGATAGAACCATTACTCACTATTGATTCATCTTTCGTATCTGAGACGTTAAACCTCCGATTGACTTCTGCTAAAGATGGGCTCATCACCGCTATCGGTCATCAATCTTCTTCATTTGACGAACTCCTAGCAGCTCTGAACAAGCTTGAAGAAATTGACTCTGGAAAAACTAATATCATAGTTGATGAGTCGACATTCAAAGATCTCGTTAACTGTGTAACGAGAAATTCTAGCCTTTTATCGTCTCACTCAATTGATGATCCTGTTGTGGAATCTCTTCTTCAGACAGTCTCCCTCCTAAGCGCAAGCTTTAGAATTGACGAGCTCATCAGATATGATATCACCAAAGAATTGATAGATTCAATTTTGGAGCTTTATTTCTCTGTTATTGAAGTCTTCAAAAGAATTCCACCTTGTAGAGGTCAATTACTCTCCAAGGTGTCGTTTATATCACCTTTACTTATAACAATCTCATTTTCATACAAGATTCAGTATGACAGAAGCACATCTCTCTTGAAAACGCTTGCAGTGATTTTCAACTATCATATAATTCACAAACCCTTGCTTATTGAAGTCGTCAAATTGTTTTCCTTGAACAACTCAACCAATGTCGATATGTTTGAAGTTTTCAACAGGCTCTGGGAGAAAACACTTGAGGTTCCAAAAGAACAATCTCTGGACACCAGATTTGCTGTGGGTCCAATCACTTTACTAAATAGAATCGATATCCTCAAGGATATGGAGATTGATTCGGTAATTCTGGAACAGATTATCCCTTACTTACCAAATCAGGGGGTGTATGAGTTGGCCAAAAAGACCGTTTCTCTTTTCTCATATCTGACTACATTGAAGCCAGATTCCGGAATTTCCTCAGTACTACCACTTTTGGACCTTTTGAAAACCAACATGGACTTTGAGTTGCTTCTTTGTCTTATTAATACCCTACAGATTGATGATATCTTCCTGGATCTATATGAAAGTGCTGAACTTAAACCTTTAATGGGCTTCATTTTCTTTAAGCTTTCTAGCTGTCCTATATTCTCCGATATCAACTGTAACTCATCCGTTTACTTGTCCAAGATCCTCGATATTGATATCATCAATGCTCTCAGGGACTCCAGACTTGCAAGATACAAAATTGTCTTTGAGCTCATTGACCATAATTACAAGACAGACTTTAATACAGACTACCAAATGATTATCTCTCTCGAAAACGCACTCAGATCCATTAACAGTGACTTCTCTCTGTTGAAAGAGCACAGTACCGCTGTCGAGCTTGGCTCTACATTTTGTATGGAGGCATTGTTCAATTATACTTCCTTCATCGTTTCAAACGGTTTGTTGAAAGCTGTTAACCCTGCTCGTGAACTACCGTCACAATTCCTTAAGGATATGTCGCTGGCGAGATTTGCGCCACTTCCAAGATCCAACTTCTTGGGTTTTTCATTCAAGACAGACATATCATTGAAACAGGTGAACATGATGAACTTTGAAAGATTAATCAACTGTTCCCACTTGTGCTTGCAGGTGATTCGGAAAATTATTAACGGGTACACTGAATCCAAGAAATACTTGAGGGTCAAAGACACTCTGACGGCTGAAGACCTCGATATCGAATACTCTGCAAATCATATGCTTCTGAATCAGCATTTCACTATCTTATTCACTGTGTTGGTGATATCCTATGAGTTGTCCTCCAGAGCGAAGCATGAGTCCAAGTCCTCTTTGGTCTATGATTATGCTTCTTCAGGTAACGTATTGAAGCTCCAAGTTTTCCAGATTCTAGAAGATTTGTTCCAGATATATGGCTCTCTCTGTGTCTTTGAGTTAATTCAGTTCATCTCCAAGGTCAGCTCTCAAGACTTGGAGCTACAAAAACTTGGGATCATTATCATAAATCACCTGACCATTCACACTGATTCTGGTTTCTTTAGGAAATGCATTGTTGATAACGAACTGATTCAGAAGAACCTTAGTTTGTTTGTGAAAACTTGGGACGATGGATCTACGTTATATGAACAATTGTTGGAGCTCTTAAATGTGACGAAAAAGTCTGATTATTGTGAAGTTCTTTTCCCCAAATCTATTTATTTGAATACTTTGGGATTCTCTGATCATGATATTGCAACACCGTCTCCTGAGAGCCCTCCTAAGGAATCTGATACTGAAAATAACTCCGCAATGGATATATCTGCAATTTCACAGTCTACAACCTGGAGAGATGTCGACCTCTTAAGTCAACCGGTATTGAGTGAGTTGAAGACCTACTCCTATAACGGCAATAATTCATCCCACAGTTTTCCTCCTTCGTCTAATCAAACTGGCTATTCTTTGGGTGGGGGTCATACTACTGTCAATTATCCATCAGCTAGCTATAACACCAGTTCCTTTAGCAACAACGATTCAAGTAACAGCTATCTCATGAATACATCTTCCACAACCTATCAGAGTCGTGGGGGTCTCTCAAATACCTCATTTGGCAAAACAGGTTCCTTACAATATGAGAATAGCAGTACTAATGACTATTATAAGACTTCCAATATTCGTAATGTTCAATCTTTTGTTCCAAAACAGACTTATCAGTCAAACATGGGGAATTTGTCAACAAAACACAACCAAGTTAATTCATCTCAAACATCAAATATGAACATGATTAACACTTCATTTGGTAATCAAAATAACTCAGAAAAGTACAATGGTAGTGGATTCAATCTAACGGGCTGATTAAAGTCTGGACCATGTACTATATAGCTTTCTCTTTTGACAACTTCAGCATCCTTTCCATACTCCTGTCAACTTCACTGTAGGTGACTTACCAAGGAAAAAAAAAAAAAAACAAGGGACTATAGTGTGTATGCTTATTATTGCTTTAATATCGATATTACTTTATGTGATCCAATTGTAAACGATAGCTGTGTATATATACAAAGGGTGTTTAACGAACCACTGAGTTGAAGGCAGTTGGAACAGTACAACTCTCTTGAGTGTCTTTCACCACTAATTTATGTTCGACGCCTTCATCTGCTCTATAGATAACGTTTCCTTCATTATCGGTGAATAGTTTCTTTTGGATCTTTTTCCATGCCTTTGGACTTAATCTTACTTTTTCACCATCTATTCTTTCGGTATCATCTTCGATTGCCTCCCATGATAATTCCGTACCAATTGGGGCATTCTCTGGTGGAGTAACAAGTTCCACTTCTACGTTATCATCATCCAATTTCTTTTCAGCTGCCAATAACATCGCTTCTGATACAACACCTCTCATTGGTGCCGGTTTCAAGTTTGTTAACAAAACCACTCTTCTCGATTGCATTTGATCAATAGGGATAAAGTCCTTAAGACCACTGCAAACTGTCAATGGATCAGTGTCTTTGTTGTGAAGGATCTTGGAAACATAAAGCTTATCTGCGTCTGGGTGTGGTGAACATACCTGAATATGTCCTACTTTGAGTGATAATAGAGCAGGAGAGACAGCTGTGTGTATTTTTTTTCATGTTAGTTTTGCACTGTATATATGAAGCATTTAGTCTATGGCATACGTTTCCCAGCTTTAAATGCTGTGTATGTGCTTGAAAAAGCCCTTGTAAACTGTCGTGTGAACATCTTGTTTGTTCCCCCCTCTCAGATCATCAGAAGCGAGTTTATGTGCTCCGAGCATTATTCTTTTTCAGCCCTCCCACCACTCCGACTTCGAGATCAAAGAGTTACACAATACGATGTAATAGAACGGAATAACCACCAACCCCCAACCCCAACCCCCCAACCACTCACTGTGTATTAAAGTAACAGTATGCTTATATAATAAAAAATTATCCCAAACGAGTACCGGTTTACCATATAAAGTTAAACGGGCCAAAGAAAGAAAGAGAGAGAAAGAGAGACGCTGACGTAAGCGCTGTATACACCCGCAGGCCACGTTTTTTCCACTTGTCGTCGAACTCTCGGGAAAATTTATTCAGTTGGATCAAAGATTAAAAAAACATCTTCTCGGAGTGTACTTTTTTTTTTTTTTTTTCGAAAACATTGAGTTTCTTTTCCACAACCACAGTGGTTTTCTCATTATCATTGTGTTCTATTTTAAAACAAAAAAAGAGTAACTGCTTAAGAAAGACATATTCCCCCCTCCCCCCGTTCACACCCAAGTCTCTCTGTCTCTGTTTCAACGCGAAGATCACAGACTCACACACATCTCACTTGAATTTTAACACCGCATTCTCTCTTCCTTTTTTTCTGTTTTGTTCAATTTCATCTTTCTTTGTACCTGTTCACAGTTTGCATCGGGATAACATCTTATAAGTTAAAATATATATATATAAGATAGTCTCTTCCCCCCCCCCCCCACTTCTGCTTCACATTGTTTCAAAAGGAGATCAACCCCATCACCTGACACCTCTCTTTATTTCATACACATTCCATCAAATAAAGCACATACATAAACAAAAAAAGACATATAATGCAGTTAATGGCTCCATGGGTTCCTGCTTTCACGAGTGCAGTATCTCGTCATATGGAATCTCATCCATTTGTTACTGTGTCATTTGCCACTGTTGATTCTGAAGGGCAACCAAAAGTTCGCACTTGTATTTATAGAGGTTTCTTATTTGAAGATAGAAAGACAAATATTTTAACACTTACAACTGATACGAGGATGGAGAAAGCTGGTCATTTACAAACAAATCCTCAATTTGAAGCATGTTTTTGGTTCCCTGGAACTATGGAACAGTTTAGAGTTAGTGGTAAAGCAAGAGTATTAACATTGGAAAATGCTGATAACTTTAGTGATGAAATTGATGGATACCCAGTGGTGAGTCCAAATACTATCAAACAGTATTCTTCTACTGTTGATTTAGCATCTTTACAATCACAAGCATCAATTACAATCACGCATAAACCAACAAAAGATGAATGGATTAAAGAATTTGATTCTAAATGGAATTCATTATCAACAAAGTTGAAATCATCATTCCGTAAACCGGAACCAGGATCCAAAATGACTCCAGAAAAACGCAAATTGTTAGATTCAATCTCTCGTGGTGTTGATGGAAGCAATGAAGAAGATGGTAAGAAACACTATGGTTTAGTGGTTCTCATGTGTGATAAAGTTGATTATGTCAACTTGAATCACCATCATGACCTTAGATACAATTACGAAAGATTTGATGATGATCAATGGACAGAAGATGAAGTTTGTCCATAAAGTTGCAGAAGAAGAAGAAGAAAAAAAAGGCGTGTATATAATAAGGAGTTATGTTGTTATGTCTAATGGTATATGAGTTTCTTTCCACCTCATTTAGTAGAGAGAGATCACAAGTCCCCTATACGCTCTTTCTCTTCGCGGAAAGTACCCGCGCGGGAAAGTCGCCGCTGTCTGCTGCCTAGCCGGGGGCATCGAGCCTCACAGGCAGCGTCTACCAAGAGTGGACAGCTATCGATGGGGGGGGCCGTTGACGGCGATGTCTATTCAAGGACACGCGGAGAGTCGCCGTTCTGGGAAGTTTGGAAGATAGCGGGTGTATGAGAGAAGCCTTAGTGCATTTCCAAAATTGTAATTTTATTGTTCCTCTTCTACTGTTTATCTCAGATAATTAAACAAATTCAAAGATTAAAAAGCTGTTGTTCTCGAATCGGAAACCCCAGCCGGGGAAGGGAAATTTGTATACCCTTCTGGGCATAGATTTTTCGGTGACACAAAAAAGAGTGCCTCTTAACCTTTCCTGATCTGGACACCTCCGCGCGGTATCTATAACGTCCAAGCCCGCGCAATTGCCCTCCGATGAGCCGATGCCCCAGCATTTCCCCCATCGCTTATAAAAAGCCACAAGTTCCCACCTAAATGCTACTATCTTTTTCTGAGATTGGCTTCTTAGATCATCAACATGTCCGCAGCTGCCAAGTACTACCCAGCCGAGCCTGTTGCTCCAGTCGTTCAGGTCACTGAGATCCCAGGTCCAGAGTCCAAGAAGGCCATTGCTTCCCTTGGTGAGGTCTTTGATGCCAGACCAGTTTACTTCGTTGCTGATTACGAAAAGTCTAACGGTAACTACATTGCCGATGTTGATGGTAACGTCTACTTGGACTTGTATGCCCAGATTGCTTCTATCGCTCTTGGATACAACAACCCAGCCCTCATTGAGGCTGCCAAGTCCCCAGAGATGATTAGAGCTATCGTTGAGAGACCTGCCTTGGGTAACTTCCCAGGTAAGGACCTCGAAGGTATCATTAAGAACATTCTTAAGGTTGCTCCAAAGGGTCAGGACAAGGTTTGGTCTGGTCTTTCCGGTGCTGATGCCAACGAGTTGGCTTTCAAGGCTGCCTTCATGTGGTACCAGGCTAAGAAGCGTGGTTACAACGCTGCTTTCACCGCTGAGGAGAACGAGTCCACTATGCAGAACTCTGCTCCAGGTTCCCCAGATCTTGCTGTTTTGTCTTTCAAGAGAGCTTTCCATGGTCGTTTGTTCGCTTCTGCTTCTGTCACTGCTTCTAAGCCAGTTCACAAGTTGGACTTGCCATCATTCAAGTGGCCAAAGGCTGAGTTCCCATCCTACAAGTACCCATTGGAGCAGAACACCGAGGCCAACGCTGCCGAGGATGCTCGTTGTTTGCAGATTGTTGAAGAGTTGATCAAGACATGGCACATTCCAATTGCTGCTTTGATCATTGAGCCAATTCAGTCTGAGGGTGGTGACAACCACGCCTCTAACGCTTTCTTCCAGGGTTTGAGAGACATTACTTTGAAGCACGGTGTTGTCTTCATTGTCGATGAGGTTCAGACTGGTGTTGGTGCCACTGGTTCCTTCTGGGCCCACGAGCACTTCAATATCTCCCCATCTCCAGATTTGGTCACTTTCTCTAAGAAGTTCCAGTCCGCTGGTTACTTCTTCCACGACCCAGAGTTCATTCCAAACGTTGCCTACAGACAGTTCAACACCTGGTGTGGTGACCCAGCTCGTATGATCCTTGCTGGTGCCATTGCTAAGGAGATTGTCGACAACGATCTCGTTGCTAAGGCTGCCACCGTCGGTGACTACTTGTACTCCAAGCTCGCTGAGTTGGCTGTTAAGTTCCCATCCCACATCCAGAACTTGCGTGGTAAGAACAGAGCTACTTTCATCGCTTGGGACTTGGAGTCCGCTGAGTTGAGAAACACTTTGCTCTACAAGTTGAAGCAGTCCGGTGTTAACTGTGGTGGTTGTGCTGAGGTCTCTGTTAGATTGAGACCAACTCTCACTTTCGAGAAGAAGCACGCCGACATCTTCTTGGCCATCTTGGAGAAGACCCTTGCTGACCTTTAAACAGATCAATTGATTTGGTCTTATAGCATGACTTGTTTTATACCTTTACATGTCTTAATGAATACGTTTTAATGTTGAAAATCACGTGAAGTAGATTAACCCCATGTGTCCTTAGACATTTCGCACCCCCATCCCCTAAAAATGTACGGCATTTACGCATGTACTTTATATATACCTCTGGTTAGAAATCATTGCTGTTTAATGAAAAATCTATTATTAATTATCTCAATCGAAGGGGTTTGATTGATTACGAAATAATAACCAAACTGTAACTACAAAAAAAAAATTACAAATTGAGCTTTTCAAGCGTTATTTTTCCGGGGACAATGGTGTCATGACTAAGCCAGATTAGTAAGTGAGCTCGGGGTCTGGGGTAAATTTGTATATGAGCTAACGCCACATTTTGAAGTATAAAAATCGGGTGTCTTGCTCTTCTTTCATTAGTATACCGCCCACAAATTTACAAGGAACATTGACCAGTTCAACAATTGTCTATTTTCAAACAGGACAGAACCCATTTTCAAAACTATCATGTCAAAGATCGTTATCATTGGTGCAAACGGTATTCTTGGTAAACCAACAATCGAAGCCCTCTTATCCTCTCCTTTCAGCAGTAAAATCCAATTCCCCGTTAAAGTGATCTCTTCTTCAGGAAAATCACCTGTGGAGTCTGATAAGATTGAGCTTGTTTCGAGTTCTCACGGTTACAAGGGACTCTTCGAAGGTGTCGATGCTGTTGTCAACCTCGCTGGCCCACCAAACTGTTTTAACCCTGAAATCATTCAGGAATTGGTATCTTCCAAGGTGAAATTATACATTCCTTCTCAATTTGGTACAGACCTTGAAGCAGCTGATGAAATTTTACCAGGGTTCCTTGGTCCTAAAACTGATCATACAAAAGCTGCAAGAGCCGCTGGTATCAAAACAGTTGATGTCCTAACTGGTTTATTCATAGCAGCCAACCAAACCTTCTTAGGTGCTCCTTTCTCGGCACTGGACTTTGATGCTGAAAATAAGGAGGTTGAGATTGTCGGTGGTGATGCTACTCTAATCAATCCATCTTTTGAATCAGACATTGGTAAGACAATTGCCGCCTTGGTCACCAAAGAAAACTACTCCAAGATTCCAGACGTTATCAGAGTCTATTCTGGAAAGGTCACCTTGGGTGATCTAGTTGCTCATTATGAAAAGGTTCACGGGGTGAAGCTCACCAAAAAGTATACTTCACCACATGATATCGTGGCAGAAGCCAAGGTCAAATACCAGAACTTCTCATTTGCCGATTTCATGTTCTACCTCAAGACTTTTATCGCACTGGGTGAAGGTAAAGGTCTTATCTTTGAAAACGAGAATGACAGGGAATTTGTTAACCCAGACGAATCGCTTTTCAAGTGGACCAAGTATTCAATTTAATGCAATCTAATGCAACAACAGCTGCTGAATCTCATGCCGTAGTGTAGTACTGACAATTATATATATGATACATTTTTTACTAATCCAAGTAGAAAAAGACTCAATATTATATATCAACAAGAATTAGAGCGCTATATCATCGTTGAATTAGTTCATAGCTTTCAAACATTCTGATTACTGGAATAAAAGCAAAGGATTTCTGTTTTTGAAAAGCCCTCCGCGCATTGATATCTTCACAGCGCTGGGAAAAAAGCGTAATCTGATGATTTATTTACCTCATATTAAACCCTGTATTACTACCTTTGTAATGGTATGCTTCAATTGGCTTCAACTCAAGCGGGGCCGCTTTTACGTAAATTAGGGAAATTTTTAATCCATCTGTTTTTAACCCAAAATCCAGACTTTCGAAGAAGATCCCTTGGCCCAGTTGGTTAAGGCGTGGTGCTAATAACGCCAAGATCAGCAGTTCGATCCTGCTAGGGATCACTTTCTTTTTTTTTTTAACAATCTCATTGAAACCTATGTGTGGTCCCTACCGTTTATGACAAAGAAGTGCATGTGACACTTTGTTTTCCCCAGCTTAAAGCTTTCACATGCGTTCATTATACGGAAAACTCTCTTCCCAACAAACCACCCGCAGTCACAAACGATAAGCGCATTCTTTCAAAAGTCCTGCACGCGACTTCTATCATCTTTTCCCCCTTTTCCTTCTGCTCAACCATTAAGGAAATATCAAAGGGCATCAACTTCAACAGTACTTTGCCTTTTGCCGCCCCCCCCCCTCCGACTTCTAACTTTCCTTTTGTCATCCCTTTTAGCCGCCCAGGAAAGGTATAAATCAGATTATTAACAAAAGGGAAATCTTCAACTGATTGGTAAAAAATGACCCAATCTTCCGAATACCCACAGCAGCTTAACAGCTCTGCAGAGTCTCTCTTCTCCACCATCAGTGCTGGTGCGGTTGATAGTCCACAGAGTGAATCAGTACAGAATGGTAAAGACTCCAAAAAAGTCACTATTGGTAAAACTCCAGATGGAACAACTTTTAATGTCCCAGAGACACACGATATGGTGAGATCCTTGTTTGATCCAACATTGCGTAAATCTTATGCTGAAGTGTTGATCTTCCTCTCTTTGATGGCAAACTTCTGGATTTACAGTGTTCTTGGTACACAGGAGTACCGGATCATCGGTTTTATTGCATTATACTCCTTTTGGAGATTGAGTTATAACCTTGGAATTGGTGCACTTTTGTTCAAACAATCTAACAATAACACATTGGTTAACTTTGCTAAGCACCAAGGTCTTTTCAAGAATGGAAAGAAAAGTTCTATCCTTCAAGTGGTGGTGGACTTGGAACTCAAATCAAAAATGGGAAAGGATTATGATGTTGAAAAACTTCCTATTGAATTCAACACTTGGATCGTTTTCAGGCAATTTGTGGACTTGATTTTGATGCAAGACTTTACAAGTTACATGTTTTTAGTTTACACATGTGGTGTTGGTAGTACCCTTTCTCAGACTCCTTTTTTAAATTACACAAGAATTGGCTTGGGATCATTGATGGTCATTTTTAACTTCTGGGTTAAAGTTGATGCCCATAGGGTCGTTAAGGACTATGCCTGGTATTGGGGTGACTTCTTCTTCCTCGAAGAGAGTGTCTTGATATTTGATGGTGTCTTCAACTTGTCCCCACATCCAATGTACTCCATTGGTTATATTGGTTACTATGGATTCGCATTGATCACAAAGTCTTATTTGGTCTTGATTGTGTCTTTATTAGCGCATGCATTGCAATTTGCCTTTTTAAACTACGTTGAAGAACCACATATTGAAAAGACATATGGCTCTGATAGTTACGAAGTAGTCATTGAAGAGCTTGAACACGATGAAAACTACTTGAAGCCAATGACCGTTTTTAAAAATTTCAGTCCAATTAGAATTTGTGATTACTTGACTGTTATCTTGGCAGTATACAATATTATTTCACCATTTGTTGTTGAATCAAAGAATGACGTTTACACATATGTCCTCTTTGCCTTTGCATTCACTGTCAAGGCTATTCAATCCTTTGTTGTGAGTTATGTGTTGAGCAGACAGAGTGAGGAGAAATGGTGGACCAAGATTTACTTGAAGTATGGCTTAGATAACGTTGCTGCATACTCAAGTTGGCAATCCGCTTACAATCTGCTGTTGGTCTTGTCTTATACCTCATTATTTGGCATCTGT
Organism: Petasospora bimundalis; assembly: GCA_030569745.1. Taxonomy (NCBI): domain Eukaryota; kingdom Fungi; phylum Ascomycota; class Saccharomycetes; order Phaffomycetales; family Wickerhamomycetaceae; genus Petasospora; species Petasospora bimundalis. Next base: position 66,165 of record JAJMLR010000010.1, read on the forward strand.
TGTCGTGAAATTATGAATGATCAATTCAAGGTGGGAACCTGGCTACCATTGAGAGTGATCATCGGTTTGCTCCTCATATTACTTCAACTTTGGACTAGTTCTTCTATCTATGACTCTATTGGTGACTTCGGTTGGTTCTATGGTGATTTCTTCTTGCCTAATATGTCTACTAAGACTTTGTCCAAGTCTGGTATCTATAGATATTTGAACGATCCAGAAAGATTACTCGGTGTCTCCGGTATTTGGGGAGCAACACTAATTACTTACTCTCCATTTGTGTTCATTTTGGCTATGGTTTGGACAATCCATATGTCTGTTCATTTGGCATTTGTTGAAAAACCACATATGATCAAAGTCTATGGTGAGCAACAGATCAAAAAGAACGTTTCAGGTGTGTCTTTAACTCTTGGTCAATTTATTCCAAAGCAATTGAACACTTTTTACAACAACACTTTTGACAGAGTTGACAATTATATCAAAAAGCGTACCCAATCCGAGACAGTTGAAAGAAAGAGCATCGCTCCACTGCTTCGTCGTGGCTCTGTATCTCATCATCATGGTTACTCTTTGGAAATCATGAATTTGAATGCCATGTCCCATGTTGAAATTGGAAACCCAATTCAGATAAAATGGAATGCCCCATTATCCCACCATTCAAAAGACTGGATCGGTCTTTATCAGGTTATGAAGACTGGTTCCTCTAGAAGACATACTCACATCTCAAGTGCTGGAAAATGGATTGCTGTTAATCCTTCTGCATACAATGGTCGATCTGATGGTGTTCTCAAGAAAGAGTCACTGGATTCTAAAGTTGAGGGTCAAGTTTCCGGTGTAGTCGAGTTTAAGGGTGATAAACTCTTCTTCCAGAGTGGCGTCTACGAGTTGAGATATCATGAGAATGGGTCCCACAAGGTTTTGTTCATATCTCATCCATTCGAGATTGTCGTTCCTTCTATTGCTATAGATGATTCTTTATGCAAATCCTTGCTTGAGACCCTTCAAAGGGCATATCCTGGTGTTAGTGCTGATGATGTTCTCAATTTCAAAAAGATCAATGCAAAGAGTATTAGTGATTTCGTCTCTAGCGCTACTGGTATCGATATTGCTTCTGAAGTTGTATTGAAACTCAAGACTATCGCCAATATTTCTGCTAGAATAAAAAAATCAAAGCAAATCCTTGATGAACTAAACTCTGTTGACAATGCTTAAATCTTGTCACTTTGTACATAAAATACATCATGATATTGTCGATGCAACAACGAAAAAAAAAAAGAAAACCCGTATCAAAATTATTATTATTATTATTATCAAAGTCGTGTCATTAAATTTTAAAAAAATTTCTATATCATTTTAAGTAGATTTTGAATTTTGAAGCATTGTACCGATTAATGCAGCCTTAACAATATCAGATTTCTTTTGAGTCTTTGTAATAATTTCTCTGAGGTTATTAAGTGGAGTTAAGGAGTCACCCAAGATACCAACGACTTCACCGCCTTTAACGAAACTCACTACTGTGTTGTTTGCATGATCATATCCTGAAGCAACAACATCCAAGATCTCGATACCGGCATCTATCAGAGCCATTGTTGTTGCATCACTGATGAGACTAAGAAGTTTGAGGTATAATTTTTCAGGGTTTTGAACACTTATCACGTTAATGAAAATGTCAATACCTGATTTTGGGTATCTGGCCAAGTTTATAACACTTAGGAAGTTGTTTTCAATGTAATTGCAAAATTTCTTTTCCAACAATGAATCCAATACATCACTAACATCATCAAGATTAACACTGATGCTTGCCTTATCCATAAAAGAGCCTCGTATTGGTCTTGGTCCATATACACTCACCGATATGATGTTATCATCGACTTCCAAATAAGCAGATCCATTAGCGTTTGTAACTAAACCTGTTTTAATGAATGTACGTTTGAGTTGTGATTCAATGTCATCTTCAACTTTTGCATCAATCTCAGATCTCTGTTTGAGCTCTTCGGGCAGTGGAGCAAAAGTAAGTGGTTTTGCCTGTGGAGGACCTAAAAGCCTTCTTCTATCAATTGTGTTCATTAGTTTGTTTGTTTGTTTTGGCTTATTCGTGTATAATCCCAAAGACTACAAAGACAATGATCCTTTGTGTTGATGTGATGGCTCCCATACAAATTTTCCGCATTGGAACACTTTCGCGAACATCCGGACATCCCCCCGTCTCTCAGTGGTAAACCCTTTAAACATTAGGATACAAACACTTAAAACACCACTAAAATCTGTGTAAAATGTGTGTTTTACCAATTTCTTGGTCCAACCGTATCATAAAACTTAGAAAGAAAAAAAAGCCTTTTATGAGGATGCACTAAGGCCGGGTAAATCATAGTGTGTGTCCCCTAACCATAGCGTGCTTTCGGAACTCCGTGTGTCAAGTTTTATACGTAGATAAGAGTGAGAGAATTATCTTTGTTGGATTTTTCTCCAAGGCAGAAATCCACCCCACCCACCCCCACTAATGATATTGTATTGAATGGTAATACAATATAACAGTTATCTTCCAACAAAATAAAAAGGATCCTCTTGGGGGCCCCCCAACATTTCTTTTTATTTTAATTAGGTGCAGCACAGTCGATCGTGCTTCCTGTACCCATCTCCGCGCCCTTAGCAATACGGTGAGGGATCCAACTGATAAAAAAACTCCCCCCCCCACCTCCACTACTCCTACCACTAAGTTCTTTCTCTAATACTCCCAAAGATAAGAAATACTTGTAAAAGAAAACGAGATGGATCCACCAAACCTCATCTTGCTTCTCCCATCAGAACTCATTTGTGAAATTGTCTCACTGTTAGACTGCTTTTCCATCGCCTCCCTTCTCAAGGCATACAAGGAGTTACACCATCATGCACTTCTCATAACGGATCATGCTGATACACCATATATGTTCAACATCCAAGGTCTCGAGAGACAGATCTCTACCATCTCAGATTACCACAGAGACGAGACTATAACGGAGAAGTTTGGTAAAGGTTATATACAACTTTTTGAAATCACTCATACTAGAGAAATTGGGGTACTTCAATGGGAAACTCATCATCCAAGAACAACAGGCGGAAATGTTCCCCTTGGATGTTTTGATTCCAGTTCATTTGTATACATTCGTATGAATTCTTTGAAAAAAACTGCAAAGGCAAATGTGGAGGCGAAAAGAATTGCAATGTTCTTAGATAGACAAGGGGCAAATCATTGTATTGATGAAACACCATTAGGTGGACTTAATCTATGGGATGCACCAGTTGATTGTACAATGCATTTTCCAACTATTACAAAAGCTCATCTCTTTTGCAACTTTGATGAATTATCCAATACTTTTTCTTGCTTAAAATTACTTCGTTTAGAACAAGTTTGGGTGGTTCATGATATGTCAATCAATACCTTGGAAGAACTTGTAATCTCTTTCAAAGATGATATTAGAGGATCACCAGCAATCAGGAATTGTGAATTTTCCCAACTTAACAAATTAGCAATCCTCTATGAAGAGAGTGTCCCAATTATAAGGGGTTTTAAGGCACATTGTTTAAGGTCATTTGAAATGTATGATAGAAGATCACTTGGACAATTCTACCCACCATATCAACCTGATGAACGTTCCATTTTAAACATTATTAGTGGATTTGTTGACTTATCCTTCACAAAATCTTGTGAACAGATAACATTGAGTGGTGCACCAGATGATGTATTAGCATTTATGAGCTTTGAAAAGGCAACTTATTTCCATTGGAGACGGTTTTGTAAACCGAGTAAACATAGAAGTATTTCTAGTATTGTTGCAGATTCACTTGTATCACTCAGTATCCATAATGTTGTTCCATATGCTTCTTTGCCGGTCTTTGAAGTATCGGGAAATCTCTTTTTACTGGAATACTTGTCAATTGTCAATTTTGCTCCAGAATTCTCATTAAATGACTTTTTAAAATCCAAATCTTTTAAGAACTTAAAATCCATTTACATCAATATGGCTGTCAACAATTATCATTTTGAAAGTTTTAGCGTTCCCGATGTTCCAATTGCTACCATTGCTAATAATTCTGGTTCAACATTAAGATCTTTTTGCTGTTATGGATGTGAGTCACCCCTCTCCTTGAAAGTCTCAGAGCCATATACCTCTTTCAAAAGCTTGAAAGTTATGGAAATTCAACTTCTCTCAGAGGTTTATATACGGAATAAGTCACCGACTAAGTTATCCTCATCAGCTTCAAGAAAACTCCCAATTCTCGCTCCAACACTTGAATGTCTATGGCTTTCAGAGAGACCATTCTGTGATACAGATTACCTGAAACAATCTTGGAAAGGGAGTCGTATCATTTTCTCTGGAATCTATGATGGGTTAACGCGGATAAGGACTGGTCCTTACCCTTTCTCGGAGTTCCATATAAAAGAAACTGACCAGGTGTTGCTCACAGACGGTAGAGAAAACACGTTTTCCTCTTGGAGGTATAACGATGATAGTGGACTTTTTGATGAGGAGGAGATCTCTTAATATTTTTATTAGCTTTTATTCGCTGACTACTGCATTGCTAGTTTTTTAATATTCTGCATTTTCTATATATTGATTGTCAACTTTTAATGAATATCTGTAGTGTGTGCCACACTCCCTTCCATCAAACTGCGTTTTCTGTCTGAGAACAATAGCACACTATACGGGATCGAGATCATTATTCTGTCTGAATTCTGGTCAAATATACAAACATTAAAGGATCCAGTGGTTCCAATTTTCTTTAAGATTGATCTCTATTCTTTATCCCACTTTCCCAGTTTTTTGTTCTCGAAGACAACACAGCTCTACACAGATGACACAGACAACAACAGTAATTACGTACGGCACAACCAAAGATATTTTTCGCCTAATTCCTTTCATTACCAATGATGAAGGTGAATTTTGTCTATTTAATGAAACCTCAGGAGAGGAAATTAACACCGAATTCTTCTTCTGTCCTTCTGATTACCTTGATGATTTTGAAGAAGAAAATGGCCAAGAAAGTGATGAAGAATTATTACTCGGATTTACTCCTTTGAAGTTATCTGTTTCAACCTCTGTAAAGCTTCACAGTCTTTGGAAACAGATCAAGAAGGATGAAGAGATCTTAATATCCGCTTGTGAAAGATCTGAATCTTTCTCATATGGACACACTGCTATATGCTTTGCTGAATTAGCCGAAGTCATAATATGTGATTCTTCTGGTCCTGCCTCGAGGAATTTTCCTACAAATACTACCCAGATTACTACTTCTTCTCCTCGTTCAATATTAAGGAATCGTATCAATCCAAACTTTAAGAGGGAGTCTTATCGGGTTGCAGCTCATGATAAGATTATACTTGTGAAAGAGCGCATCTCCAACTTCATTAGTAAATTAATAGCTTTTATATTCTCTAAGCTTTAAGATAAGCTGATCTAAGGTTTCAGTTGTCTTGTCTCTCACTTTCATTGTCCTTTCGTCCTACAATTTTAAAAGTCCTATATGGCTTTAGATACAATTTTATAATAAATGCACACTTGCACATGAGCCAGGTACGAGAGACACATGGGATCTTAGCTTTTTAATTCAATCAATGATCTACCTGTCTTATAATCCATCCAACTCCTTAGCTCAACAATACATCTTCAATTGAACTCCATTTAATAGTACTGTTTTTTTGTGAAAAGTTACTTCAAACAACCTCAAATGCAATATGTAATTAAATGCCCACTTAAGCGAGAACTCGAAGCAAGAGTGTGGCCGTATCACGTTTTCTTTCTTTTAATGGCCGCGCACTTTTGCACCGCTTCTCTTGCACGAAGAAACGTCACGGCTCATCACAACAAAGAAGACCAAAAAAACACAGCAATCAACGGGCGGTTAACGAGCGGGCTTGCATTACCGCCATCCAAATATTACACATATCTTAGACTTCAACGTCTTTTGTGTAACCGCTGGTGTTTAAAGATTTTTCCATCGTCCTTTTTTGTTTTAGAACTCGGACGCGGCCACACGACTCCAACGCGTCAACGCGATTCGTTCCATCATTAAAAGACGGAAGGTTTTCATTAATCTTTGATATTTCTATTCTTTTGTTTAACATTCCACTGTCTCTTTTATTGAATCTGATTGGTATCTCTGGATTCTGTTGTGCCCCCCCCCCCCTTTCACTAAGCGATCTCTCTCGGCGCACTATACTACAGAACAACTGCACCCAAACCCCCCTGCCCCACCAATCTAAAAGTTTGTGTACATACACACCATGGATGCTACAGCAGTAAACAAAATGCAAATAAGGGAAAACCCTAAAAACCAACGACTTCATCGTGTCAAAGTGTATCTTCTTTCGGATGTTTGGATCGATAAAGGAACAGGATACTGTTTCGGAGAACTCACCGATGAAGATGTGCCGTTCCTCGTTGTTCGAAATGAACTCGATGACAAAGACCAATTACTCAAGGCTAAGATTGAAGGATCGGTACAATTTCAAAGACAACAGGATACACTTATTGTATGGACAGATCTTGACGGCCAGAGTATTGCTCTTTCTTTCCAAGAAAAGGAAGGATGCTCGTCATTGTGTGACTTTATAGTTCAAGTCCACAACGCAAAAGTTGCACCGCTTATCTCTCTTGTCAGTGTCGTTTCGAATGATGCTGAGGGTGACATTACAGAGTTAATAGTTGGTCCTATAGATCTACCTCCGACGGACCCAACCACCAACGATCTAACGCATATTATGACTTTTTTCAATTCTCACACAAACTCTAGTTATTATTGGAGAACAGTTGTGGATTTCTTGCATGCCAATGACTACATTCTCAAGCTTATACACTTATTTAAAAACTGTGAATCTGAAAAGCAGATAAAGAATTTGCACTTGCTTTGTTTTATCATTAAGTCATTGTTTGCACATAACGAGGAGTATATGATTCGTATAATTCAAGAAGATGACATGATGATCGGACTTGCCGGTATATTGGAATATGATCCGGATTTCCCACAATATAAAGCAAGTCACAGAAAACAGTTACAAGATGAGTCTAACTTCAAAGAGCTTTTACCGGTGAAAGACCAGGAGCTTACGGATCTGATCAAGAAGACTTTCAAACTTCAATTCTTAAAAGACGTGGTATTAGTACGATTATTGGAAGACCCTACTTATAATTCACTCAGTGGAGATATAAGTAACAACCAGGAGAAAGTCATTGGATTTTTGGAGTCAAGCGACTTTATTGACGAATTGTTTAAGATGTATCAGGCATCGACTGATTCAGCAGAGGGTGCCAAAGTTACATTGGTGCAAAAGAGAGAAGGAATCAAGATGTTGCACCAATTTGTCCTAACTGCAAAGAACTCGATGGCTAAACTCAAAACCAAATTCTTCAAAAGCTTAATCAAGAAAGGTCTCCTAAAGTGCATTGACTTTGTTCTTGTGGATGATGACGTTGAGACTAGAGTACTTGCATTGGAGCTCATTGTGGCAATCATTGGTCACGATATGCTCTTGATGAGTAGCTCATTAGATGATGACGACAAGGATGCTGAAAATGAAGAGACTTCAGAGACCAATGGTGAAGATGTTAAGAAAACTAATGGCGATGCAAATGGTGACGAAGATACATTCAATGGTGATGATTATGAAAGGGATGATGAAGACACTTCCATGCTAGATTCCGGTAAACCTGTGACTCTATCTGATGATATGACACTACTGACGATTCTTATGAGATTCTTATTAGAAGGTGAAGAGTTTGGTATCAGAATACAAGCATACGAGGCACTAAAGGCACTCTTGGACCCAGTTAGCAATGTCAATGCCCCAAGGTTCCTAAGTGAAGAAGCCCGTGCTGAGAGATTGAACACCAGCGCTTACTTTGCTGCATTTTATGAAAAAGTTGCACCATCATTGTTTGCCCCTTTGATTGAACTTAAGGATGTCTCTGATGTTGTTTACACTAGAGAAAAGGATGGTTTGTTCCTCTGCCTATGTGAACTGGTCAACTTTTGTACTTCTGACCGCGGTGCCTCCCGGTCTTTCTTCATGGAAAATAACATATTGAAAGGTATTGCACTTCTTGTGAAGCCCAGTCACATGGCACAGTTAAGGCTCGCTGCTATAAGATCTCTTAAGGCACTTGTCTTGTTGAATGATGATTATTACACAAGGTGCATTATATCTGGGGATTTGTTTAAGGAAGTGTTTGCTCTCCTTGACTCATTAAATGGGATACCCGAATTAGCATATTCTACTGTTCTTGATTTGTTGGAAATCGTTTTAATGGGCATGGAAAAAGGTGATAACCGCAAAAATTTTAGATTGCTTGCTAATTACATTGTGACAAATTACCGCTCCAGTTTAGAATCGATTCAAGATGTTAATTCTGGAAGGGATCTTATAAAATGTGTTGAGACGGAATCGACTATCACGACCAATGGAGAGGAGGACGATTTCGATGCTGACAACTACAGTAATGAAGAGATTCTGACGGAACCGTTACAAGAGGAAGATTCCATCCTTGTTAATGAACTGTTAAGAGAAAAAGTAAAGGAAAATGGTGTTGTTGTAAATACACCAGAAAAGAGACTACGTGCCGAGGATGAAATTGAAGTGACAGAGTCTGAAATGATGCAACAAAAGAAGAAAAGTACTCTGAAAGAGAGGTTTGCAAATGCTGGAAGAAAAATTTCTTCCAAGTTTGGTTCATCTAAATGAAAAATCTCTACGAACTTAAATCATTTTCGGAGAAAAAACCCCTTATATGTAGTTCATGAACACAGTACTAGGCATATAAAAAAGGAAAGACTATTTAATGGGATTACAATTTTGTAGGACCGAGCATTCTTTGCTTCAAACCCTCTGGGTAATACTTCACAGCAGGGGATTGGCCCATATGCCAGGCAGCACCATCGACAACCATGACATCACCAGTGACATAACTAGCAGCATCACTGAACAAGAAAATGGTAGCGTTAGCAATATCCTCCTTTGTACCAGGTCTTTGTAATGGGATAGTTTTACATATCTGATCCATGGTTGCACCGGCAGAAAGTCTGTCGGCACCTTCAGTGTCCTTGATGATTCCAGGTGCAATACAATTGAGTCTCACACCCAATGGACCCATCTCAACAGCAAGAGCTTGAGAAAGGGCATCAACACCAGCCTTAGCGGCACCAACATGGGATTGGAATGGGACACCATAGTAATGTAAAGTAGTAGAGACGAAGATAACTGAACCCTTGTTCTTCACCAATTGTTCATAAGTTGCCTTTACGGTGTTGAAAGAACCAAGTAAGTCAATTGAAACAACAGATTTAAAAGCATTTGAAGATAAGTTGTTAAAATCTGAAAGGAAATTACCAGCGGCACCAGCGACAACGTAGTCAATTCTTCCCAACTCTGCAACAGTCTTATCAACACCAGCTTTAATTGATTTGACATCACGAACGTCAGTGTCTGGCAATGAGATAACACGAGCACCAGGTCTCAATGACTCAATTTCAGCAGCACATTTGTCAGTTTTTTCCTTGTTTCTTCCCACAATGGCCGCATTTGCACCGAGAAGAACCATCGCTTCCACTTGGACACGACAGATTGATCCGGCACCACCGGTGACGAAGACGACTTTCCCATTGAAGAGGTCAGGTCTAAACGTTGTTCTCTTAAGATATGATTGATCGAGGGTATTTGGCATTATCTGTTTATTTTTCTTTTCTTTTTTTTTTTACTTTGTGAAGTACAAAGGAATCCCCCCCCCCCCATTTCTTGGAGAAGAAGGAGAAATCGTTGCCTTTTATGTGTCAGACTCTGTGGGGTAAAGCAGATCGGTTGGGCCTCGGCTGTGGGAAAAGTGGTACGGGGACGCAAATTGACACGTCAGATAATGGCAGATGTCACTTCCACCCAGACACCACTGTCAAGTGCAAGTGTGCGCGGCCGCCAGTGAGAGTGTGCATTGGCCAACGATATGGAAAACATCCTTGTTTCATATCTATTTTGAAGAGGTGGAAAGCACCTTTATTGATAGGGATAAAAAGAACAGATGTCCAACAACGACTGGACGGTGGATCCAGACATTAGACGAAAGCTCGTTAAACTTCAAAAAACCGGTGGTAACAAGCGTTGTTTTGACTGTAATGCTCCAAACCCTCAATGGGCTTCACCAAAGTTTGGTATTTTTATCTGTCTTGAATGTGCTGGTGTTCATAGAGGATTGGGTGTTCACATCTCCTTTGTGAGATCTATTACTATGGACCAGTTCAAACAGTTGGAAGTTCAATGTATGGAGCATGGTGGAAATGAGAAGTGTGCTGAATACTTTGAACAGAATGGTGTTGATCTTAAAAGTGATCCAAAGATTAAGTACGATAACCCAATTGCAGAGGATTATAAGGAGAAGTTATTGGCTGAAATTGAAGGTAAAGAATTCACTCCAAGAGATTATTCCAAGATGGATTGGAAAAAGGAGTCTACTGCTTCAACTACACCAAGTGTTGTCACTTCAAATGGAGGTTCCGCTATGGGTGGTAATACACCAATGGGATCTCGTAAAGGTACTCCAACACCAATTTCCAATGGTCAAAAAGTGAAAAATGAGGCTTACTTTGCACAACTTGGTTCTCAAAATGAGATGAGATCTGCTGATTTGCCGCCATCACAGGGAGGTAAATTCCAAGGATTTGGTAATACGCCGGCACCACAAAAGCAACAAGGTGGTTCATTGGCTGGTTTCACCATTGATAACTTCCAAAATGATCCATTGGGTACTTTCACAAAAGGTTGGTCATTGTTCTCTTCCACTGTGACTAAATCATTGGAAGAAGTTAATGAATCTGTTGTTAAGCCAGGTATTCAACAATTGGCTCAAGGTGATTTAACCAGTGAGGCAAAGCGTGCTGCAGCTCAATTTACTCAAAAATTCCAAGAAACTTCTGAATATGGATATGAAGCTATATCTAGATTGAACAAGAACATTTCACAACAACAACAAGAAGGAGGTAAATACGGCAAATTATTTGATGGATTTGGAGAAGAGGAGGAGATTAAGCCTGCATTTGGTATTGAACGTCCAAAGCAGAAGACAAAATTGCAAGGACTGTCTTCAAAGAAGAATTGGGCTAAAGAAGAGGAGAATTGGGATAACTTTTAAAGTAGAAAAAATTTAATGAGTTATTTACACAATTTTTTTAAAGGTGGAAATTATATATAGTTTTGAAGAAAAGAGAAAAAAAAATGGAGTTTTAACTAATTGATAATTGTGTATTTCCATTAACGATAGACATAACTCATTAAATAACCCAGAGACGTGGATTATACACATAAAAATAATTCACTGAAGATATGGTTTGAAAGCTTTTTCAAAAGCCTCTTTACCATTCTGTTCAATGACACATCCATGGGACATAACAATGGTTTCAAAGTCCAAACCCAAGAGAGCTTTAATACCTTTTCTGTTGTCTGGTGTATCCTTAAGTAATCTTCTGTGTAAGAATCTACCAGTTTTGGAGTCGGAATTTAAGTTACATGTCAAATAACCGGCAAAACCTTTGTTTTGGTTACAATGAGGATATTGCTCATGGTTATCACCGTTCCAAGGAATGTTGAAGAGTAAATCGGCTTCGAAGCAAGTCTTAGTCTCATGATCCACCATCACCAATTCTCTGTTAATGTGACCATTGAAAAAGACAAAATTGAACCCTTGCAACTCCTTTTTAATAGTGGAACCGTCAACAACGGTATTTGCCTCTGAATCAGCAAATTCATAATCTAACTGCAACTCCGGCTTATCTGTGATTCCTGAAGGACCAACCAAGAACACGTTTGGGAAGGTCTTCTTTAAATTGACAGCAGCCAATGTGTGTTCCTTATCAGGAATAATTGCAACAGAGATCTCGTATTCACTTGGTTCATCATTGGTAGCAGCGTTGAGTGCCTTTTGGAATTCTTCTCCGAGTGGGATTGCGCTCCAAACAATGAGTTTCTTCGTATTTGGTATGGTGATAATTGCCATACGGTTACCAAACTCAAGAGAACTACCTCTTGTAAATGAAGTGGATGCAATAACAGTTTTACTGTTTAAACTTCTGTGAATTGCTCTTAATGGCGTTGGATAACCCATCTTTTTAAATTCTTTGGTCTTTGTTAAGTACTTATTGGGCCGAGGATGTTGAGAGGAGAGGAAGGGGAATTGCGCGCTATTTCCTTTATATACCGAAATCCGGGGGAGCAAGCAAAGTGGGAAAAAATATTTCTTGCCATTTTACATATTTGTTTATTCTGTTTTTTATTTGATTATCCAATTTAATCAATTTGATAGATATTTAATAGATATTTAATACTTTTGGTTTAGAAAAATAAAAAAAAAAAAATCTGGGTCACGTGACTAGCATCTCATCACGTGCTCTGTAGTGTATTGGTTATATATTGTGAGTTTTTTTAATGTATCATTAGAGATGTATAATAACAGCCCTATTGATTTCATCTGATTTATAATCTTTCCATGAGTTAGGACATAATTCATTGTTTTAAAGGTCATTCGATACGATTCATGAACTTATTACCAGGGCTCAGCCTTCCCTGCATATAAGTTTAGTCTACAGGCTTTGAAGATCAACATGAAATATATAACTAAATATACTATATATATACTATATATACTATATAACTAAATACATAATATATATATATAATATATAATATATAATATATAATATATAATATATAATATATAATAAATAAATAACTACAATACAAAATGATAAAAAGATGTCGCACAGGTGTTTCGAACGCTCGTCAAGGGAGTTCCACCGTTAAAAATAGCACAGGCGCAGTAGATGCAGTGTGTCCCCTTACCAGATCGCTACAAGACAAATTTCGCGACTGAACCCGCCGATTTAACAGTGGCAGTGTAAACAAACGGAATGACGCGTTGGGTGGGTTCTTTCTTAAATTTAAAGGAATCTTCCACTTCTCATTGCTTTTGGGAAATTGTTTAATTGTTTGAATTTATTGCATTTAGCAATTTTTGGATCATGAACAACAACCACAATGGGCGCTATGAGAATGGCCGTTACTACGACGATGAAGATGACGTGAACCATTACACTGGGGATTATCATCAACCATCAAACCCATTTGATAATGAGAACCGTCACAGTTCAAGTTCGGATAGATTGACTATCCTTCAACCATTACACCCACGTGAACCTTCTCCACATAGACGGTTATCAAATACATATGATAACTATGGTGTTAATGCAATGGGGAGAGATGAACGTCTTTCCTTCCATCCACATAATGATAATGATTCTCTTTATAATTCGAGGATGAGCTATGCTGGACCACAACAAACCACAACACATCAATCATTCGTACCACAACAGTTCTCTCCAATTCAAGATCAAGCACAACTTCCATCTATAGCGGTCAATGATTATTCAACAAGATTACATCCAAATGAACAATCACTATATAACGATGAAGATTTCTATAATCATGAAGCTTTGGCAGCATCATCCTTCAATGCATTCCCAACTGAGAATAGAAGTGATGAGCGCCTCAATGCTCCACCATTACCTCCATTGATACCAGATCCACAGTATTATGTACAACCTCAACCATATCAGGCAGGTTATGAATTGGAAGATAGATTCCAAAGTCAAGAAGATGAAATAGGTATGGATCATTATGTCGCTGCAGAGGATTATGATATCAACGTTGCCATCCCACAGAACTATGAGACGTATTATGAAGAAGGTGATAGTGAATTTGGAGAACCTCAAGAACATCAAAGAAGAAGAATCGAAGTTGGTCTTTTGAATGGTAACTTGATCTTAGATTGTCCCGTACCAGACAAGATCTTGGAAAAATATAAAGGTAAAACTAATGTCGATGATTCAAGAGAACTTAAATTCATGAGATATCAAGCTGCAACTTGTGATCCAAAGGATTTTGTGAAAAAGAATTTCTCATTAAGACAACGTTACTATAAAAGACCAAGAGATTGTGAAATCATGATCGTCGTTACTATTTATAATGAAGAAGATGTTCTCTTGGCAAGAACCCTCAAAGGTATCTTTGATAACATCAAACATCTGGAATCAAGAAAGAGTTCATCTACTTGGGGTCCAGAATCTTGGAAAAAAGTGGTTGTCGTCATCGTTGCTGATGGTCGTTCAAAGATCAATGACACCGCTCAAGCTTTATTGGCTGGTCTTGGTGTTTATCAAGAGGGATTTGCAAGAAGTAAAGTTAATGAAGATCCAGTGGTATCACATATCTATGAATACAGTTCCATGATTGGTATCTCATCAATTGAAAAAAATACAGTTAAACTCACATCAGCTCCAGTTCCAACACAATTGGTCTTTTGTCTTAAGGAAGAAAATAAGAAGAAGATTAACTCTCATAGATGGGCCCTTCAAGCTTTTGGTGAAGTTTTAAACCCAAAGATTGTGGTTCTCCTGGATGCAGGTACACAACCAAGTAAAGATTCTATATATCACCTTTGGAAGGAGTTTGATAAGGATCCTTATTGTGCAGGTACATGTGGTGAAATCAAAGCTATGCTTGGTCCAAACTATAGAAAATTGTTGAATCCATTGGTTGCTGCACAAAATTTCGAGTACAAGATGTCAAATATCTTGGATAAACCAATGGAATCCTCTTTTGGTTTCATCTCGGTGTTACCTGGTGCATTCTCCGCATACAGATTCGAAGCTCTACAAAATTCCCCAAATGGTGACGGTCCATTGTCTAAGTACTTCGAAGGTGAAACTATGCATGATCAAGGTGCCGGTGTTTTCAAAGCCAATATGTACTTGGCTGAAGATCGTATTTTGTGTTTTGAACTTGTCGCAAAGAGAAACGATCGTTGGGTATTAAGTTATTGCAGAAGTGCTTCTGCAGAAACTGATGTCCCAGAGGAAGTTCATGACTTTGTCTCACAGAGACGTCGTTGGTTGAATGGTTCATTCTTTGCAGCTATTTATTCCATTGTATGTTTCCATAAGCTCTTAACAGAAAGTTCACATTCATTTGGAAGAAAGCTTGCATTGTGTGTGGAATTCATTTATCAGTTTGTTGCATTGCTGGTTTCATGGTTCTCTTTGGCTTCTTATTTCCTTGTTTTCAGAATCTTGACCACTGGTTTAGGTGAGTTGTATACACCTTGTAAATACCTCTCAGTTGTATTCCTTTGGCTCTATCTATTATCTATGGTCACCACATTCGTTTTGTCCTTTGGTAACACTCCAAGAGGTACACCAAAGTTTTATCTCGTTATCATGATTTTCTTTGCCATTTTGATGGCTTACATGCTTGCAGCTGCTGTGGTTATGGCAGTTAAGGCCTTGGAAGATTTGTTTGATGCTGGTGATGTTACGGCAAAGACACTATTCTCCAATAGAGTCTTCCGTGATTTGATTGTCTCTACAGCTTCGACTTATGCTCTTTATTTCATTGCTTCATTCCTTCATTTGAAACCTATGCATATGTTCACATCATTCCTTCAATACCTGTTGTTGTCCCCTTCATATGTCAACGTTTTGAACATTTATGCCTTTTGTAACTTGCATGATATTTCTTGGGGTACAAAGGGTTCCACTGCCATGACATTAGGTGATGCAAAGATCACTCAAGACGGTAAAGTTGAATTTGTGGATGCACCAATCACCAATGAAGAAATAAACAATTCTTATGAGATGCAAATGGATATCTTGGCTCATTTACCTAAACCAAAGCCAAAATTGACACCTGAGATGGAACAATCTGAAAGAGAACGTCAAAGAGAAAAAGAAAAGGAAAAAAACGATGAGAAACAGAAGGATTATTACGCTTTCATTAGATCCATGGTTGTCCTAACTTGGATCACTACAAACTTTATCATCATTGCCTTGGTCCTCGAAACAGGTGGTATCAATGAGTTTTCAAGTGATGATGACACTACCACGGATGCTGATACTCTTAGTTCGAGATCTGATGTTTTCTTGACTGTTATTCTATGGATAGTCGCTTTCATGGCTGCTTTCAGACTCGGAGGAACTGTCTATTACCTCATCAAGAGAATGATAAAGTGACCATTTTTTAATATATTAATTTCACTGCATTTACCACCTCCGTAAGCTTATCGCGAGTATCTGAATGGGTGGAAAAAAACGTGTTGATCCAAGCACACAAAGTATTCCCCCCCCCACACACACACACAGTTTGTAGGGAGCAATTACTAATGGCTGATCCAGAAGAGCAAGGAGATCAGGGCAGTAGCCCAATGATGTCCACTCTTAAAAGGATGTTATTGATGTTTGTTGCCATGAACTTGATTACGACTTATATGAAGAAGGATACCGTCCAGGACTCTGCAACACCACTAGTCACTGTGAACACTTCCAAGAGAGGTTCCACGGCTTTAAAACCAGATGTCAAGACCTCAACTTTCACTTATATCCAAGAGCCTGAGGTTGCCTTCACCACGACAGAGATTACCAATGAAGACGGTTCTGTGGAGGAGATTGAAGTTAAGACCTTGGAACAGATCATCTATGAGAACTCACTCGAACCAGCAAAGTATTTTTACCCAATTTGGACTGGAAATAACTATACAGTTGACTTATCATTCTACGTTAATGATGAAGAAGCTTTCAAGTCTTCAGAGGACCCACTTTGGTCAGTTAAAGGTATTACATTGGACTCAAAGAATGATATCACTGAGCATTTCACCCTTCCAGTTCCAGATTCTGTTAAATACAACAATGGATCATTGTATCTTCATGCATTCATTTCAAACCCGCAAAACAGCTCTGAGTCCGGTTATACCCGGTTACAATTGAACACTTTTATGCCTAAGAAGAAACAACATAAGCTTCATAAGCTCATTGGTGGTGACGATGTTGAAGATACCACACCAGAGATGCAAGAGGATATTGATACTCCAATTGTGGGATATTGGCATCCAAATGTGACTGTTTCATTTGCTAAACCACCGGGAATCATTGAAACGAGATCTCTTCCACCACCAATGGTTTCTGTGTTCCCATTGGACCCATTGGATCGTCGTGATAATGCCACTGGTCTTGTCACTCAATATTTCCCATTGATGTATCAAAATAAGTTCTGGCAATTAAAACACCACATGAATGAAATCAACAGTACAGTTGACACTTTAGAATTCAATCTCCATCTAGACTTTGCTGCATTTTGGAAGATTCAGACATTGGTTATCTTCAGTGATGGTATGAATCAACAAGCTAATAATCCTATGGCAATGACTGATGGTTCTGAGATTGACAGTGTCAAGAAGATCTTATTGGAAACCAATCCTTACTTGTTGGCCATCACTGTTGGTGTTACTCTGTTACATACTTTACTGGAATTCCTTGCTTTCAAATCAGATATCTCTCACTGGAGAAATAAAAAAAATAATGTTGGTGTCAGTGTTCGTTCTATTGTTGCCAGTGTTGTTCAACAAACAATTACACTTTTGTATCTCATTGACAACAGTGAGGGAACCTCTTTTATGATCTTGGCGTCCCAAGGTATGGGTATCCTCGTTGAGGCATGGAAGATCACCACTATTCTCAAAATTGAACTAATATGGACCAATGGTCTTCCATCTTTGAAAATCACTGATAAGTATGAGTTATCTGAAACCGAGGAAAAAACAAAAGAATACGATTCCATTGCATTCAAATACTTATATTGGGTTGCCGGTCCACTACTTATTGCTTATGCCATTTACTCCGTGATGTACAAGGAGCATAAGTCTTGGTATTCATTCGTAATCTCTACACTCGTTGGATTCGTCTATACTTATGGATTCTTGACTCTTGTTCCGTCCGTGTACATCAATTATAGATTGAAGTCCGTGGCACACGTTCCCAAGAAAGCCATGGCCTACAAGGTTGTCAATACATTTATTGATGACTTGTTTGCCTTTGTTGTCAAGATGCCATGGTTGCACAGATTGGCCACTCTGAGAGATGATGTTATCTTCTTTATCTACTTGTACCAGACTTGGATTTACAGGGTTGATTACTCAAGAGTTAACGAGTTTGGCCAAGGTGGTGAAGGTGAGGCTGAGGACGAAAAAACCGACGCAGAAACCAAAAAGGACAAGTAAATAGGGGAAGTACTTAATAAAGGTTTCTTTTTTAAAAGTAAATAGAACTGTTTTAAATTTGATATATTATCAAGGGAATAAATAAGGTGGTGGTGGTGGGGGGTAAATGTAGTAAAACTAGATGCAAATTTCAAGAAATTTTTCACACTTCAACGACTGGATGGTCCTTTTCATCATTAGATTTTAAGGGTTGAGATGTAGGTAATAGCGAAGTAGATGAACCAGCAATCTCCTTTGTTCTATAATTGGATTCCCTGTTCAACAATGAACCGACTGTGATATTTTGCATTGGTGGTAACGTGGGGGACTGGTCATCCAAATGACCCTGTGGAACAGGTGATGAAGGACGTGGTGAATACCTTTTTTGTGTTGATGGGTGTAATAGAGGAGGAGATTGGTCCTGTTCCATTTGTTGACGTTGTCTTTGAGATGAGAATGGTTTGGCAAAGGAAGCTGTAAAGTCCACTGCCGGAGGATATGAATATGAAGATTTTTCCGGCAGTGGTAGCATACGGATAGGGGGGAGTTGAATGTTATTGTTATTTTGATGGGAATTTTGGTCTTGAATATGTGTAGGAAGTGGTGATAATTGAGGAATCTGAGGAGAAGAATTTTGACTTGTATCAGCTTCTGCTCGAAGTTTCTTAACAATTTCTTGAGATGAAGTTAAACCAGCAGTAGCAACTCTTTTTCTTCTCTTTATAACTGCCCTTTTTAACTTGTTTGGTCTATGAGAACCATGAAGTCTATAATAGAGACCACATGCATTACAAATGGTATCGCCATTATCATCTCTTCTCCAAAGAGGTGTTACTGTTGTTCCACAATTTGTACAGGCAATGGCCACGTTTTCCAACTGTTCTGATCCAATAACTTCACTAACTTCTATTGGTTCTCCAGTTTTGGAATCAGTCGGTGATGATGAAACATCTTCAACATCTGGATGTTCCATTCCTTTTGCGATAACTGGAGCACGACGTTGTTCAAAAGTCTCTGGAGTTGCCTTTTTTTTCACAGTTGCTGAACTTATTACAACTCTGTTATTAAAAGCTGGACAACCTTCACAGGCAGCAGCTCCTCCTGTACCATTACATCTTCCATCACCTTTACAAGTTCCCTTATGTAATTCAGTAGCATCAACGGTGACAACATGTGGTGGTCTTTTCAAATTTATTGGACGATGACAGTTGTTTGCTCTATAATACAGACCACAAGCATTACATATCAGAGCACCATCAGCTGATCGTCTCCAAAGTGGAGTCTTTGTAGTACCACAATTTGAGCACATTTGACCTTGATTAGGGGATGAAGCAGCTGAAGGAGTTCTAAATGGTTCGCCACCATCTGTACTAGGCGTGGGCGTTGACATAAGATTGAATGTGATGTGGGAAAAGGGGGGAGAAAACTGTCTTTATCTTGTTTCAAGAGATATTGATTGGATTTAATTTTCAGTGGAAGAGGTGATTGTCAATGATCTCTTATGGGAAATAGAGACAAGGAGCAAAAGAGGGAGGGAAAAAAAATTGTAGGATCAACAGATTTATTTGGTGTATAATGATAAGGTTGGAATGTAAACCGGGACAACAGGTAGAAAGTCAACAAGTATAACCAGCAGAAGTAAAAGTAATAATCAACCAAAGTAGCAGAAAGTAAAACCCCCGAGTGTTCTGTTTCCTTTTCACTTTTTCCAAAAGGAATGATGAAGACTCCTCACAAAGGTAAAAGCCGAATGGTTTGAGAGATGATCCTCAAAATAGACGTGAAACGTTAAAACTGCAAGGGTAAGAGAGGTATCCACCGGGGAGGGAAAAAAGTCTCAACTGATAAGCAGATCAATCTGATAAAAGTCTTGAAGAATTTTATATAACCGATTGATTATTCACTTTGTAAAAATTCCAGTTATTTCATCACCTAACAGTTTTAAAATGATAGGACCTCGAAGAGATGTGCGCATGGTAAATACGCAGATTATGTAATCCTCTGCACTGTGCTTATGTAACCTGGTTATATCGCCCTGGTGAGTCGTCATCGGCGGTGCGGGCCATCGACCAATCACAGCGAGGCCAATCGTCAGCACTGCCATACGAGCGGCGGTTTCCAGAATGCCGGTTGGCGCATCGAACAAAAAAGAGTCGAGGGATAAGCACTATTGAGGTCTATTTTGATTCGATCTCTGTATTGAAAAAAAAATTTGTATAATACACATATTTACCTAATAATCATTAATAACATTTAACCACATAGAGGAAATCCCTGATTAACAAAAAACACCCTTTGATTGGCGCTGTTGCCTTTGAATTTTGACACCCGCTTTCAACGCTTAAAACGTGTGAGCTGTCACAAGACCAAATCTGAGTCCCCTTCCCCCCCTTGTTTTTCTCTTTCCTAGTCCTTTGCCCCTTTATCCCTCATGCAAATGCTATATACCGCGAGAGACTAGTCTCCATTTTTGACAGAAATACCACAACGGTTGAGGTTTGATGCCTTTAAACCCGAAGTTTTTACACGGGTTTCCCGGGGATAGGTGGAAAAAAAAGAAAAACCTTTTTTCCGGTATAGCGGACTAGTCCCTTAGCCTCCGATCTAAAAACGTCAAAGTCTGAGGGGGATCTGGCAAACCACGTGGAAAATTTGAAGAAAAAAAAAAAAAAAAGTCTGCTATTTCCGACAGTCAACTGTGTGTGATATATACAATCTTTTAGGGCTTTTGTATCATGTTAAACATATTCCAGTCCCCTCAATACATCATATATATAAAAATGTCGGGTATATTTAATATGAGACTAGTCTTAAAAAATAGCCTGATCATTTGATAAGATAATAAAAAAGAAAAACACCTGAACTGACAGCGTGGCAGCTTCGCAATAAGTAAACCCTTTGCTCTGCCCACCCCACCCCCTAAAAACAGCCTAAGATCGAAGCATCTCCCATACAAAAACTCGCGCCAGGTGTAAAACACCCCGAAATTACTAAGGCGCCGCCATTCATTGGCCGATGGAGCTGTAAAATGATGCACCACCCGCAGTTGACACAATGCGGGCCTCCGCTCGAGCTCCGAGATGGCCATAGTTAAGCAAACACCCTCACATAGTTAAGAAATCGGGGTGTTTTCTGGGTGTTTAAAGTGTACAGGTTGACAAAGGGACGCAATTCCATTGGACAACACCTGCATATACCCACTCCTTTCACTCCACACTTTCCACACCCCACACAACGCTTACCAACACTTAGGGCCAATGAGAGTTGAGTTGTTGTAAGCCGCACACATACACCCCTACTCACCAATTCAACTTCTAAAAATCTATAAACTACACTACAAGTATTATTAATATCTTTAGTCCATCAATCATCATAGTCTAATCATCTGTTAAATCTATCACTTCGATTTCTTTATTAGTTTTCAGCTTTTTCTTCTTCTCATTAGTTTCATTAGTTCTAGATCTCTTTATAGATTCAAATTCAGATTGGCTGGTTTCAATAATATCCAACTCATCGTCACTTGGAATATCACCGTCTTCGGGATCATGACACCATTTGGAATCTTCAATCCTTCTAATTGTAGCTTCTCTAACCAACTCTTGTAAAGATTTATTCTTAACTCCATCTGCTGTACTTCCACCCAGCTTGTAAATACCTCCTTGATATTTCTTATCCAATTTCTTTAACCGTGCCTTATTAATATCGATCACACGATCACCACCTAATCTTTCACCTTTACCAAGGATACTAGTTTTCCCCATACTATCAAATTCATACTTTTTATCCTCATATTCTGTCAACTTTTTATAAAACTTTTGATCATGTGGTCCGTTAGTGTTATGAACCAGTTCATGTAACATGGTTCCCATTATCTCCTCCATTGATAAGAAATCATCATCATTACCGTGTCGACGAAGCCTTAATAGGATCTTACTCCCATGATTAACGTTCAACCCTAAAAGTTCAGCCTTCTTGGGAGACATTTCTTGTAACATCTTCACTTTCAGTCCATAATGTTCCATTAAAGGTCCAACACTATTAGCAACATCATATAATATATCAGTTGCCTTTTGTCTATGTGGTTTCTTAACTAAAGCGGCAATTGATTCAATATACGGATTGGTATTCTTCGGTAACACCAGCGTTGGTTTGGGTGCCTTCCTCGTAAATGTACCCTTTATTACCATCCCTTATAGCTATGTGACATCTCCTTTCTTATCTCTACACTTCAACTATCAACAAAGAGTAGCGTTAATATTGTTTTGATTTCGCCACCCTCAAAAAAACTATCATGAAGGAGCCGCGCTTTCTGATCTCCCATTAACCCCTGTAATTAACAGATGTAAACAATTGATAGTACTTAAATTGAAGTCCTGTTATCTTTTGTATATATGTTAGAAAATTCAGGATTTTATGAAGTACCTTTCTCCTCATTTACATTAAGAGCTTTCTGTTGAAGTAAAATATTCCACAGTTGCACGGATCGCTTCAGAAACCTGAACACCATCCGCTCATCCTTAGTACACCCGTACACCATTATATTATTATTTAGTCTAAAATTAATGTATGAACTAAAGAAATGATAGATTTCAAATATCAAATTATACTTAATCAGTTACTCTAATTCTATAAGTATTAGTTGTTAGTTCAGGTCCTTTCAATTTGAGAGGACCACCGGTTTTTCCAATATGATAAATAGTTGAACAACTGAAAATGGGAAATGTCACTCTGTTTTCTGAAAAGTTTACAAAAAATTATATAAATTAATCAAAAAAAAAATCGTTTGAAACCAACTCTATTTAGATGGTATGTTTATGATTATTGACTAATACACTGTAGATTTATTTTAATCTATTAATTTCTCCAAATAAGTTGAGCTAATACTGTTAGCCATATTTTCCGGTACTACGCACGTGATTCCGAAATACATGATCGGAATGCAGCAAATTCGTGATTTAGAATCAAACGTATGTAACTTTCAATTAATATTATATGCTATGTGATGGGGGTAGCGACCGATGTGGATACCATTACATTAACTACAGGTGACCTTTACCACTAATGAGTCTAATGGATCGATCCTCTATTGTTCTCCAGTATTTAGATCGGGATCTGCGTTTGAGATTGTGTCAACGCGGCTTCTGTCCGAATGAGGAAAAAATATCCAGGGGTAGTCGCAGGTGAGGCTGAATCCCTTGGCTTTTGAGGGGGCGGTGCGGGAGGTAAAACTTGTATAATTTGGGGAAAAATTAGATAAGGAAGGGTGACTGGGATCAGTAGATTACGTAAATTACGTAAATTACGGATTTGGCATTCCGTAACAGTAAACAGTTGAAGATATTATAGTATTTTAGTACTATAAAAGTAAAGGGTCCTTTCGCCCCACCCACTATCTCCACCCTCGAAAACTGTATAGGTCTCGATATGTCCCATCCCTACATAAGGGGCTTTCCCTATCACCTTATCAGATGTGTCTAATACAACTGATCGGGACAAAGGAGTGTAAATAATATGGAAATGAGTCGGATGATGCTTGATCTTATCTAAATGAAAACGGTTGGAGGAGACGAGAAAGACCTTGTTTAAAGGGTACAAGTGCTTGTGCGGTGGGTCGCGGCATGTTAAAGCCGAAAGTTCCCTTCCCTTTAAGGGGTCAGTAACTTTAAAAATTATCAAGAACAAAGAGAAGAGGAACGACAATGAATCCTAAAGAGACCTCTCTATATATGTATATAAAGAATTGAAGATCGTCATTGATTAATATGTACTGTGAAAGCCGATCTATCGATAGGACCTCGACAAATCACAATTTTTGCCGAGAGCACTCTTATCAGGGATCTGCGGCCGCGGGACCCTATCCGTCCAGTACGAACCGGCTTTGTATGCATAAACCTCTGCTTCTCTCTCTCTCATTAACCCAAAATGATCAACACCCGTCCATGTCCTCACGCACGTTCAGCCTCACCGGGCCGCCCAGACAATCGGATTCTCACGTTTGCTGTACATAATCTAATGCCACTGAAAAATGTATATAAACGGCTCTACCGCCCACTTGGGTGGAGGAGTCTGCTGTATTGATTGAGAACTAAGCAAAACATGTCTACAACTTACGAGGAACAAGTGAGTACACTTGAACCAGCTGACATGGCCTACGTGGCTTGTGCCACGATTGGTATCCTCTTGATTACACCAGGTATTGCCCTCTTCTATGGTGGTTCATTACGTGGTAAGAGTTTACTCACACTTTGTATTCAATCATATATGGTCACTGGTTTGATCACTATCCAATGGTTCCTCTTTGGTTTCACCCTGGCGTGTTCAGAGACTTCGCCTTCTGCTATCTATGGTGATTTCAAATATGGTGGTTTGAAAAATTTAAATGCAGGCCCACTCTATGAAGGTGGTACAATTCCAGGTATTTTGACATTTGCCTTTACAGATTTCTTTGCTATTTGTACTATTCAAATTTTCCTTGGTGCAGTTGCTGAACGTGGTAGACTCGGACCTTCTTTGGTTTTGGGATTCCTTTGGTGTACTTTATGTTACTGTCCATATGCTTATTGGGTCTGGGATCCAAATGGATGGTTGTACAACTTGGGTGATTTGGACTTTGCAGGTGGTGGTCCTGTGCATATTGCATCTGGTGTTGCTTCTTTATGGTACTCTTGGTTCCTTGGCCCAAGAAAAGGCTGGAAGGAAGGTACTTTGAAAAAAGAAAAACCATACAACCCAGTTTACACTTTTATTGGTTCATTGCTCATTTATTGCCCATGGTTGTTCTTCAACTCTGGTACCATGACCACAGTCACTACTCCAAGAACCTTGTACATTTTGGGTAACACTCAAATTGCCGCTTCTTTTGCCATGGTGACTTTCACAGTTATGGATTACTTCATGACCAAGAAATGGTCATTGCAAGCATGTGCTGAAGGTCTGATTGTTGGTTTGGTCTTTGTTACTCCTGCTTGTGGTTACTTGGAGCCATGGGCCATCGCAGTTGGTTCCATTTTCACTGCTATCTGTTGTCGTTTGACATATAACTGTGCTTCCTGGATGGGAATTGATGATACCACTCACTCTTTCAATGTTCACGGTGTTGGTGGTATCATTGGTGGTATCTTGGTTGGTGTCTTTGCATCTCCAAGAATCGCCGGAATGGATGGATACACTGAAATTGGTGGTGGTTGGATCTTCCACAACTGGGTTCAAATGGGTTATCAATTAGCTGCTATCACTGCTATTGTCGGTTGGTCTTCTGTTGGTACCATTTCTTTATGTTACATTATCAACTATATTCCAGGTATGAAGATGAGAGTCTCTGAAGAGGCTGAGGAAATGGGATTAGACTTCTATGAGATGGCCGAACAAGCTGATCCATTGCTTGCCGGTACATATCACATGAATGGCTTGTCAGAGGTTCAGTATTTTAACGGTCAGGAAGAGTCTTCATCGGATAAGAACGTCTCAGAGATCGAGCTTACCCATTTGAGAAAGGACGCTGAAGCCAATGCCTAGGGATATGATTTTTTGTTTTAAGTTTTAAAGAGTTTATATTTGTTTTTAACATCATGTAGCCTAATGATTTACTAGATAAGCCAGCGTTTAGGCTGATCTTCACCTAGCCATATCAGGCAGGGTTCAGTGCCCTGGTCCAAGGATAGAATAGAGGTGGGAAATGTTTACGATTAGCTCATTATATTGGGAATATTAATATCTTTAGATAACCTATTACAAAAAAACTTTAACGCTGAATGTATTTCAAGTTTTAACAACTTAGTTTAGCCTACTTAATAGGTTTCTACCTATGGTGTCACCTTCTAGTGTTTGGCTCCGCCCAGCAGTTTCGCGCTTTCTATTGTTGAAATAGCAATGAAGCGAGCAGGAGCAGTTGGGAAGTCAAATCAAGGGGCAAAAAGAGGCTATGGGTTGTGGCGTGTCCTATTGATCATCGGATATTTCCATAGAAGTTCTAGAAAAAAAATACGCAGAGAACAGAAGCTGTGTCGTAGTGGTGTTGTAATTCTACTACTGATTCAAGTATGAAGGTATTTACATGTGACACTCAACCACATTCAATGAGTTGATAGAGTAACAGTGAGAGGCCATCGCATATACAACGCAGAAGAACAAAAAAATGTAGGGTCCTCAAGATCAGTGACATTATTTTTAACCTCGGTGCTGTTTGCAGAGAGAAACCTACTATGGAGGACACAGAGAAAGTTATCCGTTGTGCCGGGGCGTGGCTGTTCAACATTTGCAATTGTTGGGCCTGCAAGTCCCAAATTTGCTGGTACGCGCCACACCGCTGACTTGGCCCCCTTATAAACTTTTCCATATCCCATCGCCCTTCACGATCTCTTCTCACTCGTTTCGTTTCGTTTCACTCGATATTCTATCTTCAAAGATGACTGCCCTCGAGAACGTTGACGTGCTCCAGGCAAACATCATTGCTGCTGGTACCAACAAGAAGACCAAGCGTATCGTCAATGGTTTTGGTGCTCTTATGGGCTCCAAGGAGATGACACAACCTCATTTTGACGACGACGAGGCACAAGGAATTCAGGACGTTTTGGAGAAGGATAAAGCTGAGAAAGCTAAATGGGCTAACAAGAAACACATCTCTGAGCAGCCTTGGACTTTACAGAACTGGCATCAGCATATCAACTGGCTCAATGTCGTTCTCGTTGTCCTGATCCCAGCTATTGGTCTTAACATGACCAGATCTACCACCCTCAAGTGGCAAACAGCCTTGACTGCCATTATTCAGTATGTCTTTGCCGGTATCTCCATTACCGCAGGTTATCATAGACTTTGGGCCCACAAGGCTTACAATGCCAAATTACCTTTGAGACTCTTTTTTGCTCTGTTTGGTGCTGCCTCTGTTGAAGGTTCCATCAAGTGGTGGGGTCACTCTCATAGAATCCACCATCGTTACACCGATACCCCAAGAGATCCATACGATGCCAGACAAGGTTTCTGGTATTCTCACATGGGTTGGATGCTTGTTAAGCCAAACCCAAAGCACAAGGCACGTGCTGATATCTCCGATTTGATTGATGACTGGGTTGTCCGTGTTCAGCACAGACATTACTTGCTCATTATGTTGCTTGCTGGTTTCGTTCTTCCAACTGTATTCTGTGGTTATTTCTTCAACGATTACAAGGGTGGATTCGTCTATGCTGGTATTTGCAGAGTATTCTTCATTCAGCAGGCTACTTTCTGTGTTAACTCTTTGGCTCACTGGATTGGTGTTCAGCCATTTGATGACAGAAGAACCCCAAGAGATCACTGGATCACCGCATTGGTCACTTTTGGTGAAGGTTACCACAACTTCCACCACGAGTTCCCATCCGATTACAGAAACGCCATTAAGTGGTGGCAATACGATCCAACCAAGATCCTCATTTGGTCTGCTTCTAAGGTTGGCTTGGCTTACAACTTGAAGACATTCTCCCAGAATGCCATTGAACAAGGATTGGTTCAGCAACAACAGAAGAAGTTGGATAACATGAGACGTAAATTGAACTGGGGTACTCCTCTTACACAGCTCCCAGTTTGGGACAAGGAAGAGTTTGTTGAAAAGTGCAAAGGTGACGATGCCAAGGGTCTTGTCATCATCAACGGTATCGTCCATGACGTTACAGGATATATCTCCGAGCATCCAGGTGGTGAGTCTTTGCTCATGGCCTCCTTGGGTAAAGATGCCTCTAAGGCTTTCAACGGTGGTGTCTATCTTCACTCCAACGCTGCTCATAACTTGTTGGCAACGATGAGAGTCGCTGTTATCAGAGATTCCTTTGCGGCTAGAAGACAGGAGAATGAGTTGAAGAAGCAGGAGTAAATGTATCAACTCCTATTCTATGTACTTTTTATTACGTATGTTCATTTCTTATTTAGTTGGTTATTTAAAATGGGTTATTTATTTTGATATAAAAGTGTAGTTTTTGCTTAGAGAGAAAATATGTCAATGTAAATGGCCTACAGATAGCTGCAGGGCGTGGCATGGGTGTTCAAATACAAAGATTATCAAATGGATAGAAGATAACACTACGCGGTCAACTTTGATTGATTGTTATTGTCTTTATCTCGTTAATGTTGCCTTTATCTCTTTGATAACTAACCGCCTCTTTGATTGGTTTCTTTTGTTTACTTTTCAGATTTGTTGTTTAGCCGCCCGGTATATAAACCTCACCAGATCCCCTTTCCCACACAACAGTGTACATCACGGGGTGGAGGCAAAACCTAGTAATAAGAATTGCGTTAATCAAGAGATATGGAGGAATCCAGTGAGACAAATTCTCCTCTTTCATCAGTCAATGATCAGGGGAAGCTTGACGCCCGTAGCAGTCAAGATACATGGTTTGAAACTCCTCTTGTTTTATCATACCTCTATCATAAGTATGATTCTTCTCCGTTCTATTTACCAATTATCACCCCATACTTAACAGCGGCATACTATGCAGATTCAGTATTCTTTGTTCCTTTCAACTACATTTTGATGGCTTGTGCTTATATAACTGGATGGCCAATGATGACGATGATGACAGTATTCCACTTTATAATCAAGCACATAAACACACCTATATCTCGTTTCATAATTCCATGGGATACAATCAAGTTCTATTTATCAAGAACCCATCCTCGTTGGGGTTGGTTTGTATGGTGGAGCTTGGTAGTTGGTTATTATTCCACAATGATTCCGATCTTTTTGTTAGAGCTTACTTGTTGTGTTTTACCAGCAGTTATAATTAACTTTTTCTGGCTCCCATTCGTGGGACCAGCAGTTAGCAGCTTGGTAATTAACACGATATTGTCTATGATGGCTTGGTGGTTTATCGTGTGGACTGCCCGTGCAGGTTGGGGAACCTACGAACTCTTTTGGGGTTATTAAATCACCATTGGTATTTATTTGTTCTTTATTTACTCTATGTTTCAATCTCTATTATTCTCCTATCAATATGTATCATGTCTCAAATCATCTTTTTTATCATACCGAAACTTCCCACTTGAAGTATCCGGCATCTTCAAGCTCTTTAATAGAACTTGCCAACTTCCCAGTATCACTCTTGTACTTGATATATCCTTCTTTCAATGGCTTGATGTTGGCTCTGATACGACACTGTTCTTCGTCCCAGAACACCGCTTTATAACCATGATCACCTTCCACAGATTCAGATTCTTTATAGAGCATGTTCTTGTACTCAACATCCTTTGGATATCTCAAATCATGATGGTTTCTCTCTTCACCTACAGCACTTTCGGCATCGGCCTTCATCTCTTCATAAGATGGGGTAGAAAGTCTACCACTCCAAACACGAGCCAACCAACAGCCTTGAGTTTCAGACAAACGAGTTGGCAAGACGAACTTTGGCAAACCAACCACAGCCAAAGTCGGATTATGGTACCATAATAGATGTCTATAAAGTCCGTGAACTTTTTGACCATTGGTGACCAATGGTGGAGATGTATGCATGAATGGGATGGATTTCAAATAACCGGTACAGAAGATAACAGAATCGACATCTGTAATGCTTTTACCGTCTTTGAAATATACTGTTTGAGTCTGTGAATCAAATCTTTGCAAATCTCCAACTTCTTTGACACGTTCATCACTTCCAGATGGTAATATGTTTTCCGATCTTACAGATTTATAAATTGTCTTGTCAAGCATTGTAGCCAACTGGTAGGCGATATCAGCACCTGATGCGGAGTTACCCACTACCAAGATATTTCTTGCACTAGAGAACTGTGAAGGTTGGTCATATGATTTTGCGTGGATCACGGAACCTGGATGGTCAATTCCCCACTGTGCAATTCCTGGAATATCTGGAATGTATGGTTGATCATATGAACCAACGGCGACGGCAACAGCGTCGTACTTTTCGGTGGTTGTTAGACCGGTGTCCAAAGTCCGAGAGGTAACCTCCCATTGCTTATCAGCATCGATCCAGGAAACTGAAGAGACCTCAGTATCGAATCTGACATAGTCCTCAATTTTTTTAGAATAACTCTCGATATATGCCAAAATTTGTTCTTGTAGGGGAAAAAGGGGAACATCAGCTGGGAATGGGAAATCTTTATATGCCATCAAGTCCTTTGGAACATTGGCATCGAGGAACTTATACACTGGTGACTCGTAGAAAGTCTTTCCACCAGCTTGGACCTTCCCAATAGGTCTCTGTGGGTCAATACATGGCACTGGAGTCTTCGATGGTGTCAGACTCTTCTCCGATGTGTAGTTCCATAAACCACCAAGCTTATGACGACGTTCAAAGACGGTGATCTGTGAGAATGCTTTCTCAGCCAGCAGAGCTCGTGTGAGACCGGCACCACAAGGACCAGCACCTATCACAGCAACAGATTTTATGGACATTTTGTTGTTACTGTCAGTATGCGACATGTTTCAACAATTCAAGGAGATAAGCACAATGTGAGGATTTCTACTCTTTTTATGTATGTACCTGATCGTGCCCGGTATCGGGCGTTTGTGATATTTTTTGGGTTAATGGCGCGATCTTGACGGATAGGGGATACCTTAAACTCCGCTGTGGCCGTTTTTGAAAATGATTAAACTGCAAATGAGTCAACTTGGCCCAAATATGACAGAAACCGTTGTAGATGATCAATTGAACAGACAAGTTAGTATCTCAGAGGAAGAAGTGCCCCAGGAGATCTTGTTCAACCAGGACAACCGTGTCAACATCTTGCATGAAGGGTCAAATCGTTTATTGCATGATGTAGGTAATACTACACGGTGGTACGATTTGATTGTGTGGTACCCACTGATGATTTCTCTGGTTCCAGTTGTGGTAACAATGCCATTATTTGTTGGTGGATATCTAGTTGTCCGATATGACACAATGGCCAGGGGTAAACTCGTTAAAAGAATCCGATCGGTGCTGTTTTTGATTGTGTTGATATCAATATTGACGGTAACAATAATCATGACACTCCCGGTATGGACAATGATATTCACCGCTACGGTCGTTGTATCGAGTGCTTTTGTTCCTCCATTGTTAATCTCACTCGGAATTTATCCGTTGGTGAGATCATTGTCCTGAGCCAAACAATATTCTAACCGGCCCAAGCCACTGAAAAACACTAGAAAAAACAGTGCATAATAATCTCTGAGCTCACTGGTATATACTTTACCAAAGATAAACCAGTAGAGAAATTGTTAGAGAGGATAGTGCTATTTAATTAGGAGCGGAACTTCTTTCTTGAAAGCGGTAAGGTTAGCACGCCCTGGCTGAGACGGCGGAAATTCGCGGGGATTGACTTCCGCATTGAGAGCGGACGAGTTCATCGTCTAGTACTCTATTTGCACCTCGATCTATAAAAGAGACCTGTTATCCACTTCAAATTTATATTCTGGAACTTTGTGTTGGGGTTTTTTTTTTCAGTTAATCACTTAAAACGGAAAACAGTGAAAAATGTCTTGCGCCTCTACCAGAATCTCTCTCCAGTGGATCCCGGAGACCCCATACGAGTACACTAACACACTTGTCCTCACCACTGCTGGTCTTCATTTCGTTGACATCCGTATTAAGACACCATTGCCGGCCGATGGTAAGGGAACAGATGAGAACATTGACTGGATCATCACCGGTGTAGAGCACCCAATTGAAGGAACAGGTAAAGTCGAGTTCCGTCACGATATCAACTCCCATTTAAAACTCAACCATGGCGAGGCATACGATGTCGGTGACTTTAGTGAGATGGCCAATGGTGACAGATCAGAGAAGGGAACCATGGAGAACTGGAACACCGGTGCCATGCAGGACTATGAGGAAATTTGGAGAACAATTGACCCTGAGACTTCCACCCCAGACAAGTACATCCAAGACACGACGGAAGCTGCTGCCAAGGCTCCTTGTATCGCCTACCATATACAAAACGATAAGTTCTTGGGAAAGTCTGTTAGAATTGGAAACTTTGCTCAAGGTGCCCTATTAAACCACACAACGAACAAGGTCTCTTGTGTGCGTTGGTTCAAGGGCTCTGACGGTTGGTCAGTTGTCTTCCAGTCCGGTGATGAGACCGCCAAGATCCCATTGGATGAGAAGAAAACTGGTGAGTTCTTAGAGCTTGATGGTTTGAAATGGGAGGTTGTCGAGAGCACTTTCTAAGAGTTATAGCCAATGAATATTTACATTCAATTATATCGTGTAGATCGAAGATCAGATATCAACTGGTGGGGCCACATTCGCTACTTTAAGTGGAGGGCCGAGACAACCTGTCAGATTCTTCAGTTTCCTTTTTGTTGCTACATTCTTCAATATTCACCAATGTTGTTGATATCCGAGAGATCACTCCCAGAGGACTTTCCTCATATGGAATGGAGCACATTGGTCCTTAAAGACGCTTATGCGTCTTACAATGACACAATCACTGAGAAATCCCAACTCAAACCAGTCGAACGACCGAGCACAGAAACGTTCCTGGAGATTCTAATCGGTAGTGTTCTTGATCAGACTTCAATTGTGACTACTTCAGATAGTCTGGATCCCATATTACAAGGTTTGGGTTGTTGCAGTTTGGTGTTCTCAAAGGTGTATGCTACAGTAACAATAGCCACAGCAGCCGTCATTTGCATATCTGTATTGCCATTCTTTACCCTTATGATCTTACCACTAGTATCAGTGATGACTTGGATGATGCCATATTTCCTATATCCCTTCAGGGAGTTACTGATCACATATCATTGTATAATATCGCTACTATGTGATCTGACTTTGGACGCTACATTGTACGGTATTGATACTCTCGCTTCCCACTACTGAGATGTTAACTTTGAATATGAATATGCCATTTTTTCGCTTTGAGCTTTTGTTCATCTATATGTAGTCTTGTTCTCATTAAAATTTCCTTTCTACCAAAGGGCACCCTCATCATCTTCTTCGTCAAACTGTCTTTGCATAGTCTCGAAACTGTCGATATTTCTCTGCACAGTTGTAAGAAGTTCTTTTCTTAAACTCAAAAGTTCCTCTAAATGACTAGCATCAACGGCATATGTCTTCATATAACCCTTGACAATTTTCTGTGCTTTGTCCTTTGGCAAACTGGAGTACACGGCCAAACAGATGCTTTTCAAGTAACCTGTCAATACCTTCTGGATTCTGAGACTTTGAGGATATGAATCAGCACTATGGCATTTCTGCCATAACAATGGTAAGTCTCTGGTCAAAGTACTCTGTCTTTGAGCATTGGACAGTATTTGTAATCTCTTGTAGTACATAGCAGAAGTAAATCTGGCATTCATCTGTGTCATGATACCCCACATCAACTCGAACTTATCAGCCAAAGCAGTTGCACCATCACCATAGTGTTCAACTTCCATCATCTTAGTAAGAACTCTCCAAATGTGTGTATCGTGATGAGTGTCTAATTGGTAATGCTCAGTGAACTTTTGAACATATTTCAAAGCCTCCAATGTTTGCTTGTTATAACCAAATACATTAATAATGGATTCCAATAATTCAGTGTCAGGATACAAAGCTGATGACATTGGTAAAATATGTGAAGGTTCTTGAGAGGTTGTTGTGATACCCCAAATCTGTTCAATGTGTGTTCTTATCTGGTGCAAGTCACCAGATTTACCAAATCCACAAATGATTTCCTTGTGTGATGCCAAGTTTGGGGAAAATGTCTTGGAGGCCCTGGAGAATGATAACAACAATTGGGAGAATGCAATGGTGTTTTTCAAGGATCCTCTGTAGGCTGAAGGTGTGATAGTCTGGTTGCTACCAAACTTCCAATTTGATGGATCAGTATCAGCCAATACTCTGAACTTAAGGTTGTGATAGAGCACAGAATTCTGGCAAGCCTTGATAGACTCGATGAATGCGATTAGCTTAGTAGCAGCTGGATAGTTGTAATTTAAAGTTTCATACTGCAACATAAGTTCTAAATCTGAAGAGGTAAATGAGAACCCTTCAGTATGCTTTAGTTTCATGAATAGGGAACCAATATTACTTGACAGCTGACCTAGTGATTTCATAGCGGATTTCATGGATTCTTTCTCAACAATGTTATTGAACTTTTTGACAGTCTCCACTTCGGCCATCTGACCTTTAACAAGTGTTCTCAGTAATAGGGAAAGCTCAGGACGTGTTAAGCCATGAAGGACAGGAGACCAATTACGCACTTTCCTCAAATTAAATATGGAGTTGTTCAACTTCTTGATGTCATTGTTCTCGAGAGCTGTACGAATTTCTTCACCTAGAGTGAGTTGCTCCTCAGACAGCTGCACAACTGCTTCTTGTCCCACATTTGAATAGCCCTGAGATACTTGGTAAGGCTGGTATGCCATGCTCATGAACTGCGATACTGATATAGTGTTCTTCTGTGAGGTTTGTGCATTGTGCTTCAGATCGGGTGTCTCTTCCACTGCAGATGAGTTCACAGTAGATTCTGCAGGATGGGTCGCAGAGACTGCGAGAGAAATTGGTCTTTTCGCCAGCACCTGAAGTGAACCAACTCTCTTCATCTGTTATAAAAAAAAAGTGGTGAAAAGCACGCCAAATTGGTATGTAATTATCTAAAATAAGTATTTTTCAGTGTGTCAATGTGCCCAAAACTCGAGGGATTTTTCGCAGCGTCGGCCATTAGGGAGCATCCTGGTGTCCTGGTGTTACACGGTAGTAAATGACAGACGGTAAGGCCACACTACATATACAAATTTCTGGATTTCTAATTGGGGTCATTAATTTAGGATTAATTCAGATTCTATGGGCTTACGAATACTTTATCGTAGTAAAAATGCTCGTAAAATTAAAACTGGTATATAACATGTATGCGCATAGTCATTTTAGAACTTCTTACGGGACTGGAATTTACCCCTTGGCTTACTCACTTTACTTCCCTTTGAAGCAAATGATCTCTCCTTTCTAGCTGGCTTAGCCAACTCATCATCACCATCATCAAAGTCATCATCAGCATTAGAACCCTTTTTGAATTTGAACTTGTTCTTCTGACCCTTGACTGGACCAGATCTAACGGCATCGACATATGCGTTAATACCGGAAGTGATGGCCTTAAGTGGATCTTCATCCTCGTCTTGTTGCTTCTCACCAAACACGAGCTTACCGTTTCTCTCGAACTGGGAAGCGTCAATCTTTCTGCCCTTCTTATTTGTTGGTTTAGAAGATGAAATGTGAGACATGGCTTGACGATCGAGCAAATCCAATGGCTCGTCTCTGGATTCCATAATAAACTGTGTAGACTTCTTCTTACCCTTCTTTGATTCAACCTCTTCCTGCTGGTCCTCATCATCAGAGTCAGAGTCGTAAAGGACTTCATCAAATGCATTACCGGACTTCTTTGTTCTTGTCTCGGAAGTCTCTTCATCACCAGCTTCAGCTGCTCTTCTCTTGGCTCTGGCCTTTGTCTTTCTGATGTTTGTCAAAAGTTTCTTGTCTTCCTCTGGGAAGTTAGCCTCAATGGCATCAAAGCCAAATCTTCTGATAAGTCTTTCAACAATGTGTTTCACCTTTGATTTGAAGTGACCAGTATGCTCATGGGACCAACGCATCAAATGCTCAAGCAACTCCTTCAACTGTGGTCTCACTGTCTCCTCTGGCAAAGAAATGGTGGCAATCTTCACAAATCCGATAGTGGATCTGACAATCTCCTTAGAGTTGGATGTCAAGAACAAGTTGACAGTGGAAGCCAACTCAACGAGCAAGTCCATATCCACTGTGTCTTTGAATTCGTAAACAATACAACTGATAGCGGTAATTGTAGCAGAGACCATATGTTGGTTACCACCAGCTAGACCGGCAGAGACCATTGTGAAGTACTCAGATAAGGAAGCTTCTGAGTCCGGCATGGTCTCGTCAAATCCTGGAATCATAGAGTTCTTGATAATTCCACCTTTAACCATGACCTTACCCATTTCGATCAAAAGAGCAAAGGCTTGTTCTCTAGATTTTTCATTGTTGTCCTTTGTGGCCAAAATAATCTCAGAGAGGATAGCTGGGATAAAGTACATGTGGTCATGTGGTAAAATCTGTAAGACTGTGGAGATGGCAGAGAGTCTGGTTGCTCTAGCAGACAAGTTCACAGACTCTGTTGAGTCAATTATCACCTTCTCAATCTCAGCTGCAAAGTTTGTCAAGGCAGAAGTACCGGTTGGGGTCTCGATCAATTTGGAAATAATTCTGTAAGCTCTCTTCTGGAGTAATGGATCCTCAGAAGAAACTGTCTGTGTGAAGATGGTGAACAAGGCATTATAGGATGATTCAGGAATGTACTTAGCCATGGCAACAACAAGATCCATCATTGTCACTGAGAGCTTAGAGGTACCTTTCTTTTGCTGTTGTGGCTTGGAAGCCTCCTCATCTAATGCGTTCTTCAACAACATTGAAACCTTGTTAAAAGTAGCTTCCAGATCCTGAGCAGTAGAGATTGCCAAGTAGGCATCGATTGTTTCCAAAATGAAACCTCTAGAGTCTGGAATTGTTTGTGAAAAGACGTTGAACAAGACAGCCAACAAGTTTGAAGACTTAGTAGCCAAGTATTCAACGTTAGATTGAGCGTTTGTGATTGGGAATTCTTGTGAAAGGAGTCTATCATCAGAAAGAGCACCACTGGCAACGGTGACGTTACTCTCGACCAAGAGTCTCAAAGCATGACAAATGTTAACTCTGAGTTCTGGGTTTGAATAGAGCAAAGATGACAATTGTTGAGCAAACTCATCGGTGAAAGATTCTTGCAAATCAGAAGGTAAGTCAGCAAAGTGTTGTAAAAGGGACCAAGTCTGATCGATGATAGTTTGGAAGATTTTAGCATGAACAGAGTTCTTCTCCAAGCTTGAGATTCTGATTTGGAACTGTTCAATCAAAGGAATAAACTCTTCGATGAAGTAACCCAATCTAGCAAAACGAACATTATCTCTAAGCAATGGCAATAACCAAGCTCTTCCGGTTTTCTTTGGATCAAGTAAGTTCAATGGTAAAACATTGAGAACTGTCTCTGGACCTAACTCTGTAATTGCAGCAGCAATAACTGCATCAGCTTCAGCCTTGAATTCGTATTCTTCATTTGTTCTCCATTCACCAACGATCTCCAATGGTTTGAGGAAATCAGGATTAGATCTTGATCTAAGTTTTGAGATTGAAGCAGCAAGAACATCTAATATATCCTTTGTAGCCTTACCATACTTGACATTGAGTAATTCTGTCAAAATTTCAGAAATTTCAGTAATGACTTCATCAAATTCTTCATAAATCTGTGGAGTAACATCATCATTATTTGGTAAAAGAAGGAAATAATCTGGGATTGCCTCTGTTATGATTGAGATGAAACATTGAGCAGCAGAGACGTAAATATCTGAAACTTCTGAAGTGAAAAATGGTAAAAGAATTTTAAATACTTCTGGAATTTTCTTTACAGCTTGTAATGGTTCCACTTTAGAGTATGAAGTAATACCTTTAGCGACAACGGCAATCCATGGAGCAGTCAAATGGGTGTCATTAACAGAAGGTTTCAAATCAAAGATAATGTTCAAGACTCTAACGAACTTATCGTTATCAATCTCATCGTTCATAGAGTTAAACAAACCTTCAAATCCATTAAAAGCAGCAGAAACCAAATATTGATCATTTGTTTTAGAGACTTCAAGTAAGATATCACATAATGGTTCAATCTTAGCAGTTGGCCAAGTGTTTGCAGAAGTAATGGAACTGATCAATTGAAGACAATGTATCAATTTAGCAGTATGTTCATTGTTAGTCTTTTGATTTGGTTTTGTACTTAACAATTCCACAATGGATTTAATTGCAAAATCTGCAGCCAATGGACTAGCAACGTGTTCCATAGCTGGTCCTGGTGGTGGGTTTGAAAGGATCTTATGAACTGCATCTTGGGCTCTTTTACGAACTTTTGGTCTTGGATCAAGGGAATATTCAAGTAAACCACCAAGACCTCTTCTTGGATTAATACTTAAACTTGTATTATTCCAAGAATTAATATCTTGAGCCAAAAGTAAAGTTTCGAGTGAACCAATAGCACTTTTGATCAATGGTGCATTAGCATCAGGATTTGTAATAGCTGGAGCTAATTTAGTAAGAATTTCAGGAAATTTTTGTTTAAGTAAAGGTTTTGGGATATATGGAAGTACAATATCAAGTAAATTTGAAGCTGAAATTGCTAATGGTTGATCCAAAATTTCATCAGTATCTGAGTTAATTGCTTGTTCAATCAAAGCCAAGAATGAAACAAAATAAGCAACAACTGATTTGTTATTTTGAGATGAAATATTTTCTTCAACAGCACTTAATACTAATGCCAAATGTTTTTGATTCTCTAATTTTGAAGAAACTTGAAGACGAATCTTTTGAAGTCTGAGTTCAAACTCCAACAAATCGATCTCTTTCTCCTCGTTCATCTTTGATTTTTGTTGTTGTTGGTACTTTAAAGATTTACTATATAAAAATTTCTATAGCCCAAAACAACAAAAAAAAAAAAATTGCCTATAGAAATTTTTCGCATATGCTCATCTCCTGTATCCGCAAAGGGTAATATCCGACCTGTGTGTGTGAGACAGAGAGAAAGAGAGTGAAAAAAGTTTCGAGATCCGACCTCGGCACACAAGCACTTTCAAGAATTTGAAAAGGTCCTTTTTTAAAGTAAATATAAATTAAGATAAAATTTTAGAGGGGGAAAAGAATAGATGACAAAGGGACTTGTTAGAATCAGACTTGCCAGATTTGGTAGAGCACATCAACCTGTTTATAACATTGTTGTTACCAAGAGTAAACTTGGACGTGATCAGAAACCTATTGAAGTTCTTGGAACTTATGATCCTATTGCACCAGCTATGAAGCCATGGGAGAAGAATAAAAAATTGGAGAAGCACGTTGAGTTAGATTTTGATAGAACGAAATATTGGTTATCAGTTGGTGCACAACCTACAGAGAGTGTAACAAAGCTTTTAAAGAAGGCTGAACTTTGGTATTAAACCCTTGTAAATATGAATTTAATGGAACATCTATGAATATAAACTATCTGTATTATCTATATATCTATTATCTATTATATATATTATATATTATATATTATATATAATCTACAATGTGTACAATGTGTACAATGTGTACAATGTATAATGTACAATGTACAAGATGGCTGAGGCTCTGACACCCAGTGCGTGGCCCTACCCACGTCCAATTATCAGCTTTCCCATTTCACCACGGGGTGAGAAAAGCCCTCTGAGAAGTTAAATTAACTTTCTAGACTACACATTCTAAGAGAAAGACTATAAATTCACAAGAGAAAGACTATAAATTCACAAGAGAAATACTACAATTTCATAAGAGACAGACCATAATCCCATAAGAGACAAAGACTAAGAGAAAGACTATAAATCCATAAGAGACAGAGTCTATAAATATACAAGAGACAGAGAAAGAGACTAAACATACACAATTTATTTCAATTACGAGAAGATCGATATGGCCTCCCGTACACGTAAAATTTCAGTTTGTGGTGCTCGTGGAGTTGGCAAATCTACATTGGTTGTTCAATATGTTGATAATTATTTTGTTGAATCATATTATCCAACCATTCAAAATCAATTTAACAAATCGGTTAAGTTCCGTGATCAAACTTATGAAGTTGAAATTCTTGATACTGCTGGTCAAGATGAATTTACTATAATGACAGATTCTACAATGGTTCATGGTTATTTGTTAGTTTATGCCATTAATTCACGGTCATCATTTGAATTATTACCAACCATAAGAGATAAGATTCTTGATACTACTGGAAGTGAAACTGTTCCAATGATTCTTGTTGGTAATAAATTGGATCTCGAGAGAAAAGTATCTAAAGATGAAGGTGCTAAATTAGCAAGAGAATTTGGTAATATTCCATTTATTGAAGTTAGTTGTAAAGCTAGTCAAACTGAACAAGATATTTCACGTATCTTTATGGGACTTTTGGAACAAATTGAAGGTGAAAAGATTGATCCAACAAATGAGAAGTGTGTTATTTGTTAATATTATTCTATTCTATTCTATTCTATTCTTAGTCTTAGTATTTGTTCTTATTCTTAGTCTTAGTCTTAGTCTTATTCTTAGTCTTAGTCTTAGTCTTATTCTTAGTCTTAGTGTTAGTCTTATTCTTAGTCTTAGTGTTAGTCTTATTCTTAGGCTTAGTGCTCATGCTTATGTAGAGACCGCGACTGGAAAAAAAGATAGACTAAGAACTACCAAGAGACTACAAAGAGTAGAAGAACTAAGAGAACTACAAAGAGTAGAAGAGTAGAACTACTAAGAGAAGAAGAGTAGAAGAGAATTACAAAGAGAAGAAGAAGAAGAAGAGAAATGTCACGTCAGGGATCACAGAGTGTTGATCTAGAACCAACGCCAAAGAAAGTGAAAAGATCTAAGAAGACACAATCCAAATCATCAACACCTTCATTGAAGAAACAGCAAAATTCATCTAAATTCCCCAATTTACCTGTGAAATCCACAATCAAATACGATGCTGATGGTGAAGAGTTGTTTTGTATTTGTAGAAAGCCAGATACAGGTGAATTGATGGTTGGTTGTGATGGTTGTGATGATTGGTATCATATAAAATGTCTTAAAATTGAAAAAAAATACAGTGGATTAATATCAAATTTTTATTGTCCATATTGTGAATTAGAAGGTAAAGGTAAAACTTTATGGAAAAGGAAATGTCGATTAAATGGTTGTTTTAATGCTATTAGTGGTAATGATTCAAAATATTGTTCCAAAATTCATGGTATTGAATTTATGCAAAGAAGTATTAAACAAAATTTTATTAAAGAAGAAGATGATGATAGAGAAGAATTGAATAAATCACAATTGAAACAAATCATTAATCATACAATTTCATTTGATCATTTTAAAAAATTGGGTCAATCATTACCAAATGCTCCAATTGATATTAAAGATGATCGTATAATTAATTTTAAACAACAAATTGATCAATTAATTGAACAAAGGGAATGGGAAATAAATAAAAAGAAGTTATTGATAAAAACACGTGAAAATATTAAGAAAATTAATGAAGAAATTACTTTAATTGAAAAAACCCCCAAAAAGAAATTAGAAATTTGTGGGTTTGATTCAACAACTTTTACTAAAAAATCAATTGATGAATTACCAACTGCAAATATCAATTTATTGAAAAATTTATTTATAAAGTCACGTGATGATCACAATCTTGTCACTTCCATTTGTTTATTAGAGAAGAAGAAATGTACAAAGCATATGGGATGGCAAGCTATGATTAATGATGAAATCGATATGAATATTAAAGAAATTGAATTCAAATTGAAAAAATCAGAAGAAGGAATTGAAAGAATAACAAAATTATTGAAAGTTGACTATTTTGAACAACAAGCCCATGAATTATATAAGAAAAGTATGCAACTTTAGAAAAAAATATACACATCTCTCTTTAATACTTAGTCTGATTTATCTTCATCTTTATCCTCATCTTCCTCATTGAAATGTGGTTTCCAAACTTCAACTAATCCATCCTCAGCAACACTAACTAAAGTGTTATAAACACCAGGGAACCAACTGAAATCAGTGACTTTCCCAGTATGTCCACCATGAATAAATTTCAAACATGGATCATCACGATCATTCTTAATATAATCATCAGCATCAAATTCTTCATCAAGATTTTGTAAATCCCAAATATGAATTCTTCTATCACTAGAAGCAGATCCCAAATATTGTGGTTCAATCTCATTGAATTGTAAATGAGTAACACTTCCATTATGTCCGTATAATGATCTTAATGGTATCATTGGTTGTCTTAAATCCCAAACGTTAATAACGTTATCAGCAGATCCAGTAACAAACAAATTTTCCAATTTTGGATTGAATTCAATACAATTAATAGAATCCTTATGTGCTTCTTTGATTTGTAAAAATGGTGATGGATCATTCAATCTAGTATCAACTAATCCAATAGACATATCATCAGAAACAGAGGCAAATAACGTTGGTATAGAACGATTCCAAGAGAAATCATTAACATTTGTTTCATGATATTTATATATGGTACGAACTTTACGTTCATTAACGTTCCATAAATCAACGTTACCATTACCATAACCAATGATTAATTGATCTGCTGCAATCTTTGGAGAAAATTCTAAACAAGTGGCATTGACAGTTTCAAGACTAATACTGTTATCTTCATCCATATTCCATAACTTGACATCACCGGTATTGTTTAAAGTGGCAAATCCATTAGTTTTATAATGACATGTCTTCAAGACATCACCTTGATGATTCCATTTCTTAAAAAGTTCAAATTGAGCACTAGTAGTAGGTCCAGAAGGTGTTGGTACTCTACTAGAACCATTCTCAATAGAGAGAGTTGAAGGTAACATCACAGACCACAATTCCACATGGTTCTCCTTGTTGGCATAGTGTGTACCGAGTAAGAACTTTGCTTGAATATCATTACCATCTGATGAGACTTCAAGCCCGGATAATGGAGAGACAGTTAATGATGAGATTGGTAGTGCAAAACTATGAATAGTTTCGTAGAGTAAAGGAACGGTTTTTTTCCATATCTTGTACTCCTCATTGATGAGCTTCTCGTTCTCAATATATTGCCTCGATGTAAGTGCTTCTGTCATTTCTTACTTAATTTAATGGTGGAAAAGGGGGGTTCTGATAGGTTTATATGTGCGCGCGTTTTCTATTAATCCCATGTAAAGTGTGCTCCTACCGGTACAGTTCGCGGAAGATTAAAAAAAAAGAAAGAAATATTCCGGAACGGGGAATCGAACCCCGGTCTGCTCGGTGAGAGCGAACTGTGATAGCCACTACACTATACCGGATACTTGATGGAGCTTTGAAATATGCGGTTTAACCGGTCCACACCTGCTAGAAACTGTTAGTCACGTGGTCTAGATCACGTGACCAAAAGATACTTTCTACTTATTTTACAACTTTTTCTTTTCAGCAGACCAGTATATGAGTTAGATATATATATATAGTTAAATGTGAATACAAGCAACATATATCTCTCGACATATATATATTAACTAGCTAAATGATTTTAAGAGTCTTACAAGTTCTGGATAAGGTGTGGGGCTCACGGTTCGGCATAATCCTTGCCGTTCCGTAGCTGCCTCCCTGATCTCTCGATCTCTATATATATATCTCTAATATCTCTCGGTTGGATTTAGTCTTAATATTTAACAGACAATGTATTGATAGAGCATTTATTGACATGGAATCTCGGTATATATTTTTTCAATTTAATTTAATTCAATTTAATTTAACTTAATGGCAGTTTACTTATTCCAAAGGTTTATCCGATTGTGACGTAATGTTTATCCGGGGGCTGTATGGT
Source organism: Petasospora bimundalis (assembly GCA_030569745.1). NCBI lineage: Eukaryota > Fungi > Ascomycota > Saccharomycetes > Phaffomycetales > Wickerhamomycetaceae > Petasospora > Petasospora bimundalis. Next base: position 109,613 of record JAJMLR010000010.1, read on the forward strand.
ATCACGCAACTATATAAAGGGATCTTCTGCCCCGTTTAATTCTTTGTTATTTTAATTCTTTGTTGGTATACAAGAAATAATGTCTAATCAACAAGAAATGACTGATCAACAAAAGAAAGTTCTTACCACACCATATGATCCTACTATTGGTAAGATTAGAAATCCTGTTCCACAACCTGAATTTGATCAAGAGATGAAAGGTAAGCATTTCCAATATACTTATGATAATGGTTGGGATTATGAATTTTATGTACCGGATGATACTAGAATCATTTATAAGATTAGTGGTGGACCAATGGAAGGAAGAAACAATTGGCAAGAGACTTTTTATCAAAGAATTCGTAAGAATATTTGGCAAGTTAATTGGCTTGAAGAGACTGGTACTATTGTATCACTTGTAATTGATCAAGATCAAATGAGAGTTTCTACTTTAATTGCATTTAGTCAAGGTCATTGGGAAAATCCTGAATTGGCTCATGGTTATAAAGTACAAGATCTTGAAAGATGGAGAGAACTTTCCAAAATTGGTATTTCTACCAATAGATATTTGTTACCTGAGCAGGCCACTATCAACAAGATATATGAAGGTCCTGGTGATCTGCCTCTTATTGACAACACCTGGAACACATATTGATTATACTCATTATATATATTCTTTGTATTCATTATTCTTTGTGTTCATTATTCTATATATATATATATATATATATTCTTTTCTTTATCATTATGGTTTATAGGTTTACGGTAGAATAGATTTATTTAACCGGACCGCGATTTAACAGAAATTTGTTGAGAAAACACTAACATTCAACCTTCTTAACATTCTTAACATTCTTAACCTTCACTTACCATTCAACTTATTAGCTTAGCTTATTAGCTTATTAGCTTATTGACAACTGTTTATAACCATTGATACTTATTAATTACTATTGATATAAGAGATATAAGAGATATAAGAGATAAGAGATGTCCCAGATCAATGCTACTTGTTTAGAACTTCTCTTGAATGAAATGATTCCATTAGCCATAAGAACAACAGAGATAAAGAAGAACAAAACTACAGGAAACGAATTTGATAGTGAATTGTTCAATTCTGAAGATGTTAACTATAAAATTGAAAAATATGGGTTTAATATAGGAATTCGATTATCAGAATTAATGATTTATAACAATTCACAAAATGAAATATTAAAAGATTTGGAATTATTAAACGTTATGAAATTCATTTGTCGTGATGTTTGGAAACTGTTATATGGTAAACAAATGGATAATTTAAGAACCAATCATAGAGGAACTTTTGTCTTAATTGATAATGAATTTAAATTGATATTGAAATTTGATTCATCAAAAGGTGAACAAGATACTATTGATAAGGCAAAGGCTTATACATGGTTACCAAGTGGTATAATAAGAGGTGTATTACAAAATTTTGGTATTAACAGTTTGGTTATTCCAGAGATTAACAAATTCCCCATTGTATCATTTAACATTCAAACAAGAGATTAATCCTCTTCTTTTTTAATAATTGATGATAAATCTGTTAATGTTTCTTCTTTCTTTAATGAAGATTTAAGTAATTTTTCTCTTTTTTTCAATTCAGCTGCACGTTTTTCTAATGCAATAGCTCTAATTGATAATTCCTTTGCAGCTTTAGCTTCAAGTTCTTGTAATCTTTGTTGTCTTGATAAAATTCTTTCATGTTTAAGAACATATGGTACAGTCTCGGACATAACTCTTAATTTGTTTCTTGAAGGATCAGGTGAATATGGTTGTCTTGGAGAATTCTTAATTGAAGATATTATGGATTCATTATCTTCTTTAATGGATTTGGATACTTCTTTAATTGGTGAAGTTTGTAAATCTGGTTTGAAATTTGAGCCAATCTTTGGTGTACTTGGTGGTTGTTCTTCTTCATCATCTTCAAGTGTTAAAGCAGCTAAATTTGATAATGATGGATTATTATCAAATTTCTTAGTAGAATCAGATTCTGTAACCGAGGATAATTTTTCAGATCTATAATTCTCATATAAGAAATTTGTAGTTAAATCTTTAAAATCTTGTAAATGTGAACCAAATATAACATTTTTAACTTTAAGGAAATCTGATTCTTTTTCAATATCAATAATACCCCATGGATAACTTCTAACATATTTTAAATCTCCATCAATTAATTTTTTCTCCTTTGATCCCATAATGGCAAAAGGTTGAATGTTTTTCAAATATCTGTTTTCTTCAATGATTTCAATATCATCTTCTTCTTCATCAAATCCAAATTGATAAATTGGAACAGAATATTTAGTAATATCATACAAGATATTTTTTTTAAAAGCTTCAAGTTCAATAGTGGTAAATGAATCAGATTTAGCAATGATTGGTAAAACATTAACATATTTGGATAATTTCTTCATACATTCAACATCTAATTCTCTTAAACCATGACCAGTGGATTCAATAAAATAAAGACATAAATGAACTCTTGTATCTTCAAATCTTGGATTTCTTCTAATTCTTGTCTCTTCGGCAAGAACATGATCAAATTGTTGTTCTAAGAATGAACAAATTTCATTAAAGCAAATTTCATTATCTAAATTATCACCAAATCCTGGAGTATCAATAACATTTAATTGAATCTTTGTACCATCTTCATCGGTAATATCTAAAGTGGAATTTGTTATAGTTATAGTGGATTCACTATATTCTTGTTGTGGATTGAACTCTCTCGAATCGAAATTATAATTAGAATCACCAACAAATGAAACAATCGTGGGTTCATTATTAACTGAACCAATTGGTTGATAACGATGTGGTAACAAATTCGTATCCAATAAAGAATTGATAAAAGTGGTTTTACCAGTACCGGAAGGACCAGTAACCATAATGGTATACTTTATACCACGTTTAGCATCACTTTTGTATCTAAGTAATCTCGACATTTTTCAATGGATAATTCTTTATTAAAATGTGGTTTTTAGAAAGTTGTGTTTCCAATGTGAATTTTATTTGGAAAAACGCGTAAAAAAGTACCGTCGCGAAAACATCCATTTTACGCGTTTCCCGCGCACTGCCCCCCAAAAATAGAACACCCGGACAATTTGGAGGAGGGCCACATAACCGGGGACAGTGCCACATAACCAGGAGGAGGAGGGGGCCAGTGCCACATAACCTTTTTGTTTCTCTGCTTTGCTGTTGTTGCTGGAGGTGAACCACGCGATGACCATTTTGGTGTACTTATTGGTATTTTGTAGTTAAGTAAGAAATAGAAAAGATTATAATTAGACATTATATATAGAAGTTATATAGAAGTTATTATTATTATAAAGTAACAATTCAAGTTAAAATGCTCCAATTGATCTTTTTACTTTTACCTCTTGATTAATATAAGCTGTCTCGAGACCATCACCAGAGCCACCTCGTATGTCATTGGATCAACAGGTGATAAATTAATGGGGGTTTTTTTAGGGGGAGATTTTTTAATTTTTTTTCTCCATTATACATTTTTCTAATTAAATTTAATAACAATTTCTTTATCATTTGTAAATTGGGCTTATCAAATTCAATTTACTAGTTTGCATTCAAATATATAAGCATCACACCACACATACAAAATGACTGATTCGACACAAACAGATTCAACTAAAGAAAATGATAAGAAAGAGATTGATTTACCAACACCTGAATCAAGTGCAAAGGATGAGAATATTGAACAAGAAATTAAGATTGAATACGATCAATCATTGAAAAGAGATATAAGTGAAACACCAATGGATGATATAACTACACCAAAACCTAAGAAATCAAGAAAATTACAAGGTGTTGGAGTTAAGAAACCTTTATATTCAAGATATGAAACTTTATACATCATTAAGGCATATAAAGTAATATCAGAAAAATATCCAAATTTAGTATTAATTGATCTTTTCAAAATAGTATCGATATTATTTAATGATGAAGGTAATCGTCAAGGTTTTAAAGATAGAACACCTGATCAATTGTATCAAAAATTTAAACGTATACAACATGGTTTAAATCATGGAGAAATTGAATTTTTAAAATATTTCAGAAATAATACTTATAATCCAAAAGAATGGATACCAGATTTTACACAAGTACAAAATGATCAAGTTTTACAATACATTCAATTTCCTAAATTGGAAGTTGCAGTAAATGAAGTACTTGGATATTCAACTGCAAATTTGAAACCCAATTCAATACAAAATGATGATGAAGATGAAGAAGATGATGAAGAAGAAGAAGAAGAAGAAGAAGAAGAATTGTTAAAATTAGCTGGTTATGATAATTCGGAATTACAAAAATCAATTATATCATTGGAAGAACGAATAATAAGTAAAGATAAAGAAATTAGTATATTAAAAGAAGGTCATTTACATAAAGATACTGAAATTGCCTTCTTAAAAAGTATGTTAAAGGAAGATTTATCTTATATTCGTTTGAAACTTCAAGAAATTGATCAAAAAAATTCTATTGGTAAGTAATTTTAATAACTTCTTATATGTTATGTAATTGTATGTTATGTTATGTGGTAGGCATATAATTAGTGGCCGAACCGGTTTCCGGGGGGGGGGAAGAGCGCGCGAGCACACGAGATGGCCTCACATATAAAGCAATACTAATTAACTGAAGAGATAAATAAGAGATAAATAAGAGATAAATAAGAGATATGTCAATGAGAGTATTGTCAGCAAAATTAGCAGCTCAAGTCGATCAGGAGCTTATGGGACCGGGTGGGTTCTCAATAGATCAACTGGTAAGTTGATACCCCCCCCTTCTTTTCTCTTCAAGTGATGGTACTAACTTGATTAGATGGAACTTGCTGGATTATCAGTAGCTGAAGCTACTTTTAAATCATTCCCATTGTTAAAGAAAGTTCTTGTTATAGTCGGACCTGGTAATAACGGTGGTGATGGTTTGGTAGCTGCAAGACATTTAAAACTTTGGGGTTATCAACCATCAATTTTTTATCCAAAACCTTCAACAAAACCTTTATTCATTGGATTACAACAACAATTACGTAATTTAAACGTGGAATTTATTAATGATTTGGAAAATATTGATAAATTTCAGCTTATAATTGATGCAATCTTTGGATTCTCATTCCAATCCGGTAACATCCGTGAACCATTTGCATCTGCCATAACTACTATCAATTCATATGAAAATATACCTATTTTAAGTGTCGATATACCATCTGGTTGGGATGTTGATAACGGTTATATTAAAGGTGGTATAAGAGATCCAGAAGTATTGATCAGTTTGACAGCTCCAAAACCTGTTGCAAATAAGATTGATACCAAAAAGACTCAACATTACGTTGGTGGTAGATTTATCGGTAAGGAATTTGCAGAGAAATATGGTATTGATATATATCAATATCAAGGTTGTGATCAAGTAATAAAACTATGAATATATAACTACAATCTATTATATTACCCAAAACCACCTTAGAGAGTACATCAAGTACTAACTAAATATATATAAACAAAAATTATAAAACGGTCATCTCAAATTCGAATTATTTTGATCAACAATTGTCCCTGGAACTCCAGATGCACTGGAAGTGGAAGTAAAATTTCTTTCATTACTATCAGAAATTGCAGGATACTCAGGAACATAATCAAACTCGGGAGGTTCACTCTCCATTTCAAGTAATCTTCTCCTTTCCAATTCAGCTTTATCCAGATTCTCCGTAACTAGTGGTACGGATTCATATCCATTAGGTGGCATAGGTGGAGCAACATAATCTGTGGATTCTGAAGACATAACATAGCTTGGAGCAGGAGAAGAATGATTATAAAATGCTGGCTCAGAAGGTAATAATGATTCCTCTCTTAAACGGAGATTCTCCTTTTCATTAGATATTCCTTGTTGGAATTCTGGTACAGGAACATAATGACTAAGTAATGAACCATCCTGAACAGTTCTTGGGACAGAATTAACCATTGTTTTAGAAACGTTTGTGGGTGCTCCTCCATTCATACTAATTGGAGAAATTGAACTTTGGCTGATAGCATCTATCAGAGTTGCTTCCTGAAGTGCATTATTATTATTATTATTATTATGTGTTGTAGTTGATTTTGTTGAAGTGGATTTCTTTTTGAAAATTCGTTCGGTACCGACAATGATCTCTGTGTTTAATCCCAAGGAATTCTTTGCTCTTTTCAAAAAATCGACATTAATCATTCCATCTTCATTAGTAGTGTGATCTTGATGTTGATCCAAATCGAAAACAAATGAATGTGAAAACTTTTGTTTACCATTTTTGGAAGTATGTCCACTTGTGTTTCTTATAATGTTCTTTTGTGATAAATTTGCCAAAACTTCAACATAGTACTGGAAAGTTACTATATCTGAACCGACTATAGTTGGGAAGGCATCAGCGGGTACTCTTAATGAAGTACTAACTTCACCTGTTAATGAGCTGGGATCTATATATAACGGTGCGATCGTTTGACAAAGATCCTTACGGAATGATTGAATAGGTGTCTCTGGTCCTGTATCAACACGACAAAGTCTCATTAAAGTGACTATAACACCTGCTGATGATTGTACTGGTTTGTAATGTGACACTTTTATCTTGATTGGAACAAGTTCTCCTCGAAGGAATCCAGATTGAGGAAGGTCAACAGATAATCTGACGATGGCAGATTCCTTTGATGATGGTTGTAAATTAGAACCTGATTCATTACTATTTTCAGAATTCATTGAAGTTTGTGTCAATTGTGAATTTATCGTTGAAGTTGAAGATATTGTTTTAAACAACTTCTTATCAGAAATTCTTAAATATGCGTGTTTAGTTTGAGGTTTGGGTATCTTTGCAACATTAATTGGTACGATAATGTTCAGATCCTTATCACAATGTTGAATCGAGTTCTTTGGATGTGGAGACAATTGTGATACAGTCGAATCTGATACTTGTGATAATGGAGATGTATTTGATGAAGATGCTGGTGATGATGATGATGATGTGTTGTGGTTTATCGAAGCACGTAATGAATAAGAGATTGCACCTTTCTCAAAGCTGATCGATGTATATATGTTCTTCTTTGGTAATTTCACAGAAAAGGGGAATCTGTGTTCACCTCGACTCAATCCCGAGATTGGTTCCTCTGATGTGATTTGAATGATATTACCGTCATTAGGGTCAAACCCATATATTGTAGAAGTATGTCTGAAAAGAACAGTTGGTTTATTTCTCACATTTGTTGTATTTGGTCCTTGCTTAATTTTGATATAACCTACTAGTGTCAATGTGATATTCACATCGATAACGTTCTTCTTCAAGTCCAATACAACAACACCTGTTATAGAATCACCGGGACACCATGTCTTATGTGGCTCATCAAGGTCGATGAAATAATCCTGTATTAGATTGATGGCATCAATCTTTAGAGACTTCTTAAAAGAGTTTGAAGACGCCGGCCTAGAAGGAAGGAAACGCTGAACAGCCTTCTTCATAGTCCTTACCTCTTAGTTTTTCTCTCCTTTTTCTTTCACCTCTTCTTCTGGAATTCTTTTTGTTTTGAATGAGAACTGATAATGGTTATCAGATTAGAAAAGCCAATGTGATAATCCTTTGTTACTCCTTTTAAAAATTGGGCGGCTAAATAAATCGTAAACGGCGGTTCAATCTCCTTTGTATTTTCAAATGACACCGTTCAGTTTCAGTTAATTTTTGATTGTTTAAATGGTGGTTTTTATCATCAACAGATTTCTTCTTTCTGCATTGCAGTTCTCTTTCCATTTCGCCCACCTCCGCAAAAAGGTGCGGATTTCGCGAGTTTTGCATCTTCCCGCCTTTGTTGATGTATTTTACTCAGTGCTTTTTTTTAAAAGATTCCTATTTGTGTGTATATTTGAGTATGAGTTCTCTCTCAGTTTTCTCTATATTCTTTAATGGTTTTTAATAATGTATGTGCCAAAAATTATTCCGCTGAGAAATCTCATTCATGTTTATCGTTCTTTTTTATATATAACGATGACGAATTATATATAGTCAACTTAATATGTTTTCTTTTCAAATTTATATATATAAATGTTAAATCATCCCTATAAATTAAAGAGAATTAAAAAGCTCTTTATTGATCTATTTATACACATTACATATTTCCAAGAACATTAACCCGAGATGATATCTCTCTTCAAAGTTGCTGAGACCTCTTAGTCTCCGGCTGAATAACCGCATCGACCGCTGTTAACCCATTATTGTAAAGCCGTACTTTTTTATTCAAGCAGTGTGGCCCCTCCCCTCTTTGGGCATTACACCAACTCTGTCATAAACAACTGGAAAGATCTCGGTAGATCTAAGAAACACTAAAACAAGCAAGAGAACAATAAAGATTTCCTTTCGTAGATCGCACAGCCTCGTGAAATTAGCGCGTTCTTGGCACTGGGGTAATATTACCTTGGCAAAACCCAAGCGTTTAGAAATTCTACAAAAGATAAGCAATTTATACAATAGTGTGGTCAATCAATTAGAGAGCATAATATACATACGATAATCCAGTCTATAACATAATCAGTGGATCATCAATTTTAAAAGAAAGCACCCCCCCCTAAAAAAAAAGGGAAACCTAAGGAACAATTAATAGTAGAAAAAAAGTGAGTAAAAGAAGGAAATAATAAAACTTTTCAGCGTTTGTGTGTGTGTGTGTGTGTATGTGTGGTCAAAAAATGCAGTATTGTGTGACGTGACAAAGTCGTTAAGAGTGTAAAAATAAGTAATATGCAAAACAACATCCCCTCCATCTCATCAGTAAATTATAAAAAATTAAAAGACGTTGAAGATTTACTCAAAAGTCATCTTCTTACCCTTGAACTCAGCAGTGTTTCTTGGAGCTGGGGAACCAGAGTTAGCACCGGTACCGAAAGATCTCTCTCTACCACCGAATGGCTTTCTGTCACCACCGAAGGACTTTCTGTCACCACCGAAGGACTTTCTGTCACCACCGAAGGACTGTCTGTCACCACCGAAAGACTTTCTCTGGGATGGGTCTCTTGGAGCAGAGTAGTCAAGACGGACTGGTCTACCGGCAATGTACTCACCGTTCAAAGCGGCATGGGCAGCCTTAGCCTCCTCAATAGAGGAGAACTGAACGTAGCCGAATCCCTTTGGCTGCTCAGTCTCTGGGTGTGTTGGAATTCTAACGGAGATGACGGAACCGTACTCACCGAACTGAGTGAACAAAGAGTCTCTGTCAGCCTGGAAGGACAAGTTACCAAGGAACAAAGTGTCAGATGGCTCAGATGGAGTGTCACCGTACTTGTTAGCTCTGTCAGCGTTTCTGTTGTTAGAAGCAGCAGCTGGCTTAGCAGTGGACATGTCCAAGTTGATTGGTCTACCATCGATCTCACGACCCTGGAACTCCTTCAAAGCCTTCTCAGCAGCAGACTTGGAGTCAAAGTCGACGTAACCGTAACCTCTAGACTTACCAGTAGCTCTCTCCATGATAACTCTGGCACCAATGACACCACCAAGTGGCTCAAACTCGCTCTTCAACCACTCATCATCAATGTTCCAGGACAATCTACCAACGAACAAAGTAGCTGGCTCCTCATCAGTCTTTTGCTTCTTAACTGGTGTAGATTCCTCCTCAGCTTTACGCTTCTTTGGCTCCTCAACCTTCTTCTCCTCCTCCTCTTCGTCAGAAGAGTCGGAATCAGAGTCAGAAGAGTCAGAAGAGTCGGAAGATGAAGAATCAGAGTCGGAAGACTCCTTCTTGGTCTCCTTCTCCTCATCAGAAGAGTCAGAGTCGGAATCAGAAGAGTCAGAAGACTCCTCCTTCTTGGTCTCCTTCTTCTCCTCCTCCTCAGAGTCGGAATCAGAGTCGGAAGAGTCAGAGTCAGAAGAGTCAGAAGAAGACTCCTCCTTCTTCTTCTCATCCTCATCATCAGAAGAGTCGGAAGAAGACTGGGTCTCAGAGGACTTCTCAGCATCCTCAACCTCCTCATCAGAAGAATCAGAGTCGGAGTCGGAAGAAGAGTCAGAGTCGGAGGAAGAAGAAGAAGAGGAAGAAGAAGAGTCAGAGTCAGAAGAGTCGGAATCAGAAGAGTCAGAAGACTCAGCAGCTCTCTTCTTCTCGGCCTCCTTCAAGGCAATCTCGGCCTTCTTGGCCTCCTTCTTAGAGGACTCCTTCTTGGATGGCTTGGTAACCTTGGAAACCTTGGACTTCTTGTCAGCAACCTTGGTAGAGGAAACCTTTTTGTCTTGCTTGGATGTCTTAGCCATTGTGTAATGTGTGAATGGGGAAGATTTGGATATTAAGAAATTAACACCGTTATTGGTACAAGACAACGTAAGCTCAACTCCAGAAATTTTTCACTCTGCGCATCCTTGAAAAATTTATCTCATCGCGCTGTTGCCCCAACAACGAAAAAGCGGGAAAAAAAAAAGAAATTACGTATTCGCTACGCTTGATTAGTGGTAGGGGCACTGGTAAGTACATGAGGTATTTCCATCCCTTTGTAGTAATAATATATATTATTTAATGAGTTCTTTATAATGCTGGTATATGAGAGGTTTTTGATTTTTTCTTTTCTTTTGATTTCAATTCGAGATGTTCAACATGTTCAATTGAAACCAGTTGTGATCAATTATTCATTACTGTCTAATGTAATGGTGACAGGACCATCGTTAATGAGAGCAACATCCATCATAGCACCAAAGACACCATCTTTGACGTTGTCTTGTCCAAGATCCTCAGAAAGCTTGGATAAGAAAAGATCATATAATGGCTTGGCTTGTGGTCCTAATTTATCTGTTAGTGATGGTGAGTAGAGAATTGGATTGAGTATAAAGACTTACCTTTTGCTGCCATATGGAGATCTGGTTTGGTTCCTTTCTTTGTGCGGGCCATCAATGTGAATTGAGAGACTATGATTTGATGACGTTAGTAATATTCTGCAATGTTTAACCTAGTATTTGTTAACATACCTGATAGAATTTGTGCATTTGCATCTTTAACTGTTCTCTTCCAAAGGTTTGTGTTGGCTTCATCTTCGAAGATTCTCATTTTAAGAATCTTGGAGGACATTTTTTCTACAACATCTTCAGTATCTTCAGTAGATATACCAACAAGAAGCATAAGACCTTTCTTGATTCTTTCCGATCATTAGTTAGTTTCAATTTCAAAAGATTATAAAAAAACCAGACAGTCATGTATCCCATCAAACTCACGATGAAACAACCTCACCCTCCACGGTGACAGATGCCTGTTTCACTTTCTGTATTACAATTCTCATATCTTCGTCTTTTGAAGCAATGGCTAAATATGTCTTCTCTTTACTTAAAACAGAAAATTGAGTGATGGCTTCGGCTCATCGTCGAGAGATCGCCGAAACCTCCAAAGCTTATCGAATCGTCGATTGGGCACGACAATTGGTAAGAGCACACACAGTATATACACGACTGTTCTTTGGAAATACAGCAGAATGGTCACATTGAGTTTCAGTCACTTATGTCATTATACTAGTTATATACTACGACATTTATTCAGAAAGAGTGAAATGACAGATCGTACAAGTTAGGAACTCCATTGAGCGACTGCCATGGCCACAAAGCTAGTGCTATTGAATATATATTTCTATTAAAAGAGCGTAGAAAAGACGTTGACACATTAAAGAGCAAAAAATATAGCTATTTATCTGTACCCCAAATATGATTTCATTGAGAAGATCTACATGCTCGGTTGCCAGTGCCCCAACCTGTGATGATTTATAGAAAGTGACACAAAAACGAGTTCTATCTCCAGCTAACCATCCCCCCCTAGCTTTTATAAGAATGTCTTAACCAATTATTAAACAGAGAGTTGGGTATCTTGTTTTCAGCTCTCAGATTTTTCATCACAGTATTACATTTTTCTAACGTCTTGATATGGCGGTTACCACTTCAACGTTGCGGGATACCGAGGGGCCTGATATGAGGGTGCCCTTCCTGGAATACACAACAGCACATTGGGACCATCTGGGTTACTGGGTTTCTATAGCTGGGGGATCTATATTGACTGGAATAGAATTGGCTTCAATTATCCAATTTGAAGCAGATGACTCGAGTGTGGCCAGTTTCATTCTTACGGCTATCCCACTCATCGGTAGTACGTTGACATCACAAGTTCTCTTTGCCATATGCTTTTACTTATTCTACAGGGTTTTCTATATTATACGTTGTTGGGGAGATAGAATATTTGAACCAAATGCTGAAGAAAGAAAACTCCAATCCTTGATTTCGGTCTCTTTATTTGTACTTCAGTTCGTTGTCATGACCTCAGAGATTCTTAGGGCCCTCAGAAACTTGAACTGAGCGCTATGTCTTCTTGTTCTTTTTGAAGTCCTTTTGAACTTTAAGCCAATCACATAAAATAGCTAACCATATAAAAATAATCAATGAAAGCTATAGTCTCAGCCAATCTTTACATCTTGATGCCACAGTACGTTGTATAAACATGAATTATAAATGACAAAAAGTCTTATTAGTTGATTCACAAAAATTCATTAAACGTTTATCTAAATAATCTATTATACAAAATGCAAACGTGATTTACTATCACCTTAGTTACCAACCCACTTTCTAGCGTTTCTAAACAATCTGATCCAAGGACTGTACTTCTCCCAGGCTTCAAGTTCGCTTGGTGGGTACCAAGAGTTGGACTCCAATCTTACTGTTCTTTCTGGGTGAGGCATCATTGCCAAAACTCTACCGTTTGGAGTTCTGATACCAGTAATACCGTTAGGAGAACCGTTAGGGTTGAATGGATACTTCTCAGTGGTGTTTCCATAGTTATCAACAAACTTAAGAGAGACAAGACCCTTGCTCTCCAACTCCTCAACATCCTTCTCGGAGTTGAAGACAGCTTGACCTTCACCATGAGCAACTGGGATAGGGAACTTGGAACCCTTCATACCATCCAAGAAAACACTTGGTGCAACATCGGCCTCCTCAGTGATCTCAACCATGACAAGTCTGGCTTCGTACTGCTCAGAATTGTTCTTTTCAAAGATTGGCCAGTTCTCAGTACCTGGAATCAACTCAGAAATTCTGGACAAGAATTGACAACCGTTACAGGCACCGAAGGCAAAGGTATCATCACGCTCGTTGAAGAACTTGTAGAACTCATTTCTGGCCCTCTCGTTATAAAGGACAGATTTGGCCCAACCATTGGCAGCACCCAAAACATCACCATAAGAGAAACCACCACAAGCAGCGAAACCAACAAAGTCGTCCAAAGTGACACGACCAGACAAAATATCCGTCATGTGAACGTCAACAGAGGTAAAGCCAGCCTGCTCGAAACACCAGGCCATTTCCATATGACCATTAACACCCTGCTCTCTGAGGATAGCAACCTTTGGTTTGGTCTCGAAAGCCTCCAAACCGATCTTGTCAGCTGGGTTGAAGGTCAACTTGTAAGAAAGACCTGGATCCTGGTTGTCAAGAATAGTTTGGAATTCCTGGTCAGCAGACTTTGGATTATCTCTGAGTCTTTGCATCTTGTAAGAAGTCTCAGCCCAGGCTTGCTGCAATGGAGCTCTAGTAGTGTTAAGAACCTCCTCACCATTGTAGGTGACCTTGATTGACTGGTCTTTGGAGAATACTGGAGTACCAACAACAGAGATGTACTCAGAAGAGACACCGTTTTCGGCCAAGATAGAGCTGAACTCACCCAATCTGGATTCTGGGATCTGGAAGACAGCACCCAACTCCTCATTGAACAAGGTAGTCAAGACATCCTCAGACTCATTGTTGAAGTTGATGTCAAGACCAGATCTACCGGCAAAGGCCATCTCCAACAAAGTCACGATCAAACCACCATCGGATCTGTCGTGGTAGGCCAAGACCAAGTCCTTAGCCTGATGCAACTGAACAGTTGCGTCCAAGAAACCCTTCAAAACAGATGTTTCGTGAACATTTGGAGCGGAGTCACCAACCTGGTTGTAGACTTGGGCCAAAGCAGAACCACCCATGGATTTCAAGATCTTAGAAGCAAGGTCAACAAGAACCAGAACCGTAGGCTCCTCAGTCTTAAGAACTTGTGGAGTCCAGGTTAAAGAGGTGTTTGTAACTGGAGCGAAGGCGGTGATAGTCAATGAGAGTGGAGCAGTGACCTCCTTACCATCCCAAGTCATCTTCATGGACATGGAATCCTTACCAACTGGGATGGAGATACCCAAAGCTGGACAAAGGTCAAGACCAATGGCCTGAACTGCTTCATAGAGCTTAGCACCTTCACCGAGGTGAGAAGCTGGAGACATCCAGTTAGCAGAAAGCTTGATTGAGTTAAGGGCCTTGACATCAGCTGCAACAACGTTCATCAAAGACTCAGCAACACACATCTTGGCTGAGGCAGCAGCAGAGATAAGAGCCAAAGTTGGCTTCTCACCCATGGCCAAAGCCTCACCAGTTGAAACAACGTGATCACCAAGGGATGTACCAGTCACACCAACGTCGGAGACAGGAACTTGCCATGGACCAACCATTTGGTCACGGTCAATTAAACCGGTAACAGTACGATCACCGATGGTGATTAAGAAGTTCTTAGAACCGACAGCTGGTAAGTGCAAAACTCTGTCCAAGGCATCAGCAACCTTGACATCTGTGAATGAAGTTGGCTTGAGTTTCAATGGAGCAGATTGTGCGACTCTGGACATCTTTGGAGGTTTACCGAACAAGATGGACATTTCCAAGTCAATTGGTGTAGTATTCAAAAGAGAATCATTCAAGATCAGACGCTCTTCAGAAGTGGCAGAACCAACAACGGCATATGGGGCTCTTTCTCTCTCACAAATCTCCTTGAAGACAGCCAAGTCCTGTGGAGCAACACCCATGACGTAACGCTCCTGGGACTCGTTACACCAAATTTCCATTGGTGACATACCTGGCTCCAAACTCAAGATGTCTCTCAACTCGAACTTGGCACCGAGACCATTGTCGTGGACCAACTCTGGCAAGGCGTTCGACAAACCACCAGCACCAACATCGTGGATAGATTGGATAGGGTTGTTGGCACCAAGGGCAACACATGCATCGATGACCTGCTGAGCACGACGCTGCATCTCTGGGTTACCTCTCTGAACAGAGGCAAAGTCCAAATCAGCAGAACCCTCACCAGAGGCAATGGAAGAAGCAGCACCACCACCAAGACCAATGAGCATACACTGACCACCAAGAACAATCAATGCAGATCCTGGAGTGATCTTGTGGTTCTTTAGGGCAAACTGAGGTCTGATAGCACCCATACCACCAGCAAGCATGATTGGCTTATGGAAACCTCTGATCTCCTCTTGGTCATTGGCGTTTGTGACGGTAGTAGTCAAAGTTCTGAAGTAACCGTTGATACATGGACGACCAAATTCGTTATTGAAAGCGGCGGAACCAATTGGAGCCTCGATCATGATATCCAAAGCGGAAGCAATGTGGTTTGGTTTACCAACGTTGATCTCCCATGGCTGTTCAAAGTCTGGGATCAACAAGTCCGAGACGGAGAATCCAGAAAGACCACACTTTGACTTAGAACCTCTACCGACAGCACCTTCATCTCTGATCTCACCACCAGAACCAGTGGCTGCACCAGCAAATGGAGAGACTGCAGTTGGGTGGTTGTGTGTTTCAACCTTGACTAAAGTCTGGACCTTCTCCTTCTTGGCAGACCAAACCTTAGTCTTAGAGTTTGGGTGGTAGAAGTAGGCATCTGGACCATCAAAGACTGCAGCATTATCACTGTAGGCAGAAATGGTGTATTGTGGGTTGAGCTTCTCAGTGTTTCTGATCATCTTGAAAAGGGACAATTCCTTCTTGGTGCCGTCAATCTCCCAATCTGCATTGAAAATCTTGTGACGACAATGTTCTGAGTTAACTTGAGCGAACATGAACAATTCAACATCGGTTGGGTTTCTACCAATCTGGTTGACAAAGGCGTTGACCAAGTAGTCGATTTCACCCTGGTCCAAAGCAAGACCAAGTGCTTTGTTAGCAGCTTCAAGTTTGGATTGGGCATCCTTGGAAAGGTCGACTTCAACCAATGGCTTTGGCTCATGGACGGCAAATAAGTCGTCCTGGATAGGAGCCTTGTCAACATACAAAGTCTGGGTCATTCTATCGAAAACGGATGCCAATGGAGCACCCTCGCCAATGTAGTTTGTCAATGGGAAACCTGGACGGACCTTGATCAACAAAGCCAAACCTCTTTCGACTCTTTCAATGTCTGAGTCAAGACCACAGACAGCGGTAATGTTGGTAGCCTTGGAAGACCATGGGGAGATGGTACCAGGTCTTGGAAGAATTCTGATAACGCTGGAACCATCATCGGATGGGAGAATGTTCTCAGTAGAAGTGGCGACTTTGACCAGCTCTTGGGTCAAAGCATCCTCCAAGTCAAGCTTAGTGTCGTACTGCAACAATAACTCCACCAATTTGAGCTTCTCAGCATCCTCAGCGAGCTTAGAGCCGGCCTTGAGGTGGATGTAATGGATGTACGCAGAGCGCACTCCTGTGACGACAGATGAGTTGACGGCGGTGTTGATGTCGTTGGTCAGGGTAGCCACTCTAAAAGAAGAGAGGGCCTGAGGACCAGCAAGAACCAACATAGACATTGTTATATCTAAAGGTTGTTAGTAATCGCTTTCAAAAACAGTGGTTGTGGGCGTAAGAAGCTCAGAAAAAGGTAATCAAGATGAGCAAACTGGCCCAACACGCCATGTTGACTCTGGCCAGCCAGGCACGATAATAACCATTGGGGACGGGGACTTACCAGCTAATCGGCAGATAATTGGAGATGGCTGTGTCAGCTCCGAAGCGGTTTGCTAGAGAGTTAGCGGAAAGAATCTGGGTTGCGTCTCCTATATAAAATATGCTTTTCTTTATAATTCGGCCAATTCTTGTGAATGACTCTGGTGAGCGGAGCCCTTCATATTACGTAATCAAGGGTAAAAAAAAATTTCACAAATGCAGGAATTACCAGTTTGAGAAATCTAAGAAAAAAATGTGAGATGAGATGCCAATCAAAAGAATTTGTCCTGTTATCACTCACTCCTGTTATTTAAAAGGAACGCAACACATCAACGAACAAAATGGCACAGGCTCCACTTAAAGTTAAGAAGAAAGAAAAACCAAGAGAGAGGGTTACTAAGAAGCAGATGAACCCAAAGAAGGCTGCTCCAAAGATCATCAATCCAAAAAATAAACAGCTCCAAGTCACTGCTAAATTGACAAAGGCCTATTCCGTCACCGCATCAACCGAGAAGCTTATTGCCTCAAGAGTTGGTCACTTGGAACTGCTTAAGGGTTCTAGAAGACAGATTGAGAAAGAGGAGAAGCTTAAGAAACAGAAAGCTGCTGCTAAGGCAAAGTAATTACGTTTTCCACCTTCCTACGTTATGTCCCACCCTGTATATTAGTCGAATATTTATCTTTTCTGATGTTTAATGAACCAGCATAGTCCTTTGAAATTACTGTGATAAGGTAGTATAACTAGACAACTGTATAAACGCCTCTGTATATTAAATAAAAGAAATACACGTCAAAATTTGGGTTTAGTGTGCCCCTACCAATTTGGACTGGATTTGACACATTCCGCGGTTTGTATTTCCGCTCGAAAAGTGCCCGTTTAGCTTAGTGGTAGAGCGTTGCACTTGTAATGCAAAGGTCGCTAGTTCAATCCTGGCAGGGGGCATATTTCTTTTTTTTTTTGCTTGAAATCCTTTCATAAGGACCCATTTTCTTTCTGTTGATTCTTCCGCAGTATTCCGGAATTATGTAGTATTTGGTCTTTCACCTTTTATTGGTCATTATCGAGATGAGGCATTTTGTCCTGACTTTCCTACTTTTCTCCTTCCTTTCTTTCCTTCCCAGCGCCGCATTGTAAGCAAAGAGTACGCCTGCGGTTGACGTTAGTGGACATCCGCGCCTCCGCTTACCGTACGCTGTTAATCGCACGGAACAATCAACATTTAAACTTCTTCGCTTTGTAGAAAGACGTGCATTGCCGTTGTAGATTGGCAGATATCCACAAGACTATAAAACCAACATTGCATCCGCTTTTCTTTGAAACCTGACTATCAGTTTTTTGAAGTACCAAACGGTTTCTCCACTGTCCATTGTTGCACATATTTGAAGGACCTCATCGCGTCGTCAGCCACAGCCCTACTGCATTGATCACACAGATTAATCAAAAACACGCATAACGATCATGACAAAAAAACAGAATTTGGTATTCGAGCTCAACACTGATCCTGAAATAATCAGATACACCCATCTTCAGAATGCAGCTACTTGGAAGTCCAAGTTAACTGCTGAACAGTATGCCGACAGAGAGTGGCACATAGGGTGTGAGTCAAAGCTTGGTAAGAGAGACGAAGCTAATAACTTGGGACTCTATCATTTCTCCCTCAGAGACCTCTCGTTGCCTAATGATGATAAGTTCAGCAACATTGTCGCATCATGTGAGACTATGAATAGGAAAGCTTGGAGAGCCGCCCCTAATGGTAAGCTAGAAGAGGTCGTTGCGCCATGTGTTGGTGGTGTCTACACTCTTCCACAGTTCAGGGGTAAAGGTTACGCTGCCCATATGATCAATATGTTGAACCAATATTGGGACCAGAGACTCAGCAAGGGAAGTTTTATGTTTTTGTACAGTGAAGTTGGCTCTTACTACGAAAATTTT
This sequence comes from Petasospora bimundalis, assembly GCA_030569745.1. NCBI lineage: Eukaryota > Fungi > Ascomycota > Saccharomycetes > Phaffomycetales > Wickerhamomycetaceae > Petasospora > Petasospora bimundalis. The sequence goes on from JAJMLR010000010.1 coordinate 128,281, forward strand.
GGATACAAGAACCTTGAAGTACCTCTTCATGAGATTATCATCGCTGATGACTACAAGCCAACAGTTGACGCTTCTCAATTCCACTACCTCAAGTACGAAGAATACACCAAATTGGTTGACCATCAGTACGAGACAATCAAAAAATCTTTAATTGCCAAGTCAAAGAAGACTGATAAGGTATTGTACTCCCTTATTCCTGACATTGACATCTACTCCTGGTTCCATGACAGAGATTTGTTCATCTCTAAGGCCCTTAAGCCAGAGCTCAAAGTCGAGAACTTTGGAGTGATGAGTAACGATGGGTCAATGGACAACATTATTTGGCTCCATGATTGGAATGACCACCACTTAACTATTCTCAACGTTTCTGCTTCGACTCCGGAACGCTTCCAGGAGCTCTTTGAGTGCGCGGTAATTGAAGCACAACGTTACGGGATGCACGAGATCTCACTCTGGGATACAAGCCTTGGAGCCAAGGGATACTATGATGAGGGTTTGAAGTTTATTGAATCATTTAAGGGGTCCAAGACGTTCCAACCTAACGGTTCAATTTCCGCTATCAGAGCGTTAGATGGAACCGATGTCAAAGAAATCTCCTGGGAGACCAACGAGAAATGGTCTTGGTTCTGATGCGTAATCACTATACTGTCAACTTGAAACCAAATAAAAAAAGAATTAGCTAGTAGTCTACTTTTATGCATTATATATCTAGCTAATACATTCATATTCATCCCATTAGAAATGTCATAAGCTGCGCAGCATAAGCAGTTCATGTACCCCGAGATGTTCATTGAAAATGGTAGGGCCACTATAAAGCTGCAATCTTAAAAAAATAAAAAAAAATAACGACATCTGCAGGATTCGAACCTGCGCGGGTAAACCCAAAAGATTTCTAATCTTTCGCCTTAACCACTCGGCCAAGATGCCTTTCGTTGACAGTTTTTTATTTAGTGGAAACAGGCCAAAAACAACGAAAATGGTAGGCACACACATGGTAGGGGCACATCCGATAGGGGCACTTATTGTCTTGCGCTTTGCTCCCCAGACTTCAAAAATTACCACATTGGGAGCAGTTCTGTTTCGTTATATGTAACGCAGATCTGAGGCCAAGTGTTTCAAGATCTGGTTTCAGGTCCATTGCAAGTCATAAGTGCTTGTAAATCGTCAGTTTTGGTGGGTGTTTATGCCATTTTATGCAGGTTCAACTCGGGTGATTTACTTCTTTAAGGTGTCACATTAACTGAATACCCATTTAAATAGGTGCTAATAGCCCCGTCATTTTGAATACTATTGAAGAAGTGAAACCATGACGTTAAAGTATCACGTATCTCTCCTTGTAATGGTTTTTACCCTTCACTATCTTATGGCGATTGTCGCTTGTTCTCAATTTGTGTTTGCAACTAACAACACCGTTTCTGATGGTATACGTATTGGTGTCATTGGTGCTGGTGCTGGTGGTTCAGCATTTGCATACTACTTACAAAGATATACTGGGCATCGTTACAATATTACTGTTTTTGATTCCAATGGATACATCGGTGGCCGGTCCACTACTGTTGGTAACTACGCACGTTCTCTTGGTAATATCACTGATGAAACCATTTTGAATAGTGATGTTGAATTGGGTGGTTCTGTTTTTGTTCAACAGAACTATATAATGGTAAATGCAGTTGAGACTTTCAACTTAACTATTACTGATGAATCACCAGTGGAAGAGTATCCTGATGTTTTCCCAGGCTCTGTTGGGGTTTGGGATGGGTCTAAGTTCTTGCTATGGTTAGAAGGTACTAGTGTTTTGGCTTCCATTATAAATAATGTCAAGTTGATATTCAGATATAACTTTACCATCTACAGATTGAGTGTTGATTTGAAAGCTATAATCAAGAAGTTTCTTAGTGCTTTTTATCTCACTGAATTTCCATTCAATATGGAAACTATTGTTTCCAAAGCAGGACTAACAAATCTTACTGAGTGTTATTCAAGAGATTACTTGAGAGGGAAATCATATGCTGAGAACTTCCTGAATGAAATTGCTGAGGCTGCCACAAGGGTTAATTATCGTTCTAATTTGGATGATATCCATGCGTTTGGTGCTTATATCTCACTATCTGCTACGAGTGCAGCATCTGTCGTTGGTGGAAACTACCAAATATTTGAATCATTCTTGGAATACTCTGAAGCTGATGTTTTACTTAACACAAGAGTCTCCAAGATTAAAAGAAATGTAGATGACAACACATGGGAAATCTGTTATGATAATGATGATATGTCAATGACATTTGATCAAGTGATTATAGCTGCACCTTATCAATTTACTGGAATTGAAATCATTGGTGCCAATGTCAGTTTGAATAGTGTTGAATATAGGAAGTTATATGCCAGTTATATTCAAACTTCAAGCTCTCATAAATTTGACAATGAACAATTTGGTGATTCAGGTGGTGCTAATATGATGATGACTAGTGGATCTAAAGCAGGATTTTTCAGTTGTAATCTAGTGGGGTATGATGAGGTTAATGACCTTGCTACGTATAAGCTTTTCACTGAAGAAGGTATAAGCCAAGAATTTTTAACTGAAGAGCTTTTTGCTAATTCTAGTGATGTTAATATTTGGTTCCAAAAGGAATGGTATCCTTATCCTAAATTGAGTACTACTGATAAATTTGATAAATTTGACGTTGCACCTGGTCTTTGGTATTTGAACGGTATGGAGAGATTTGTCAGTACTATGGAAACTAGTGCATTAGCAGGTGCTTCTGTTGCTGGTCATATTGCCAAGGGGCACAACACGGAATCTATCTCTCTTCCTTGAGTTTAAGTTTATTCTCTAATCGGAATGGGGTTTTATTTTTATCAAATTAAAGCTATAATTAATAAAATGAATTGATAACAAACCTAATGATAAGAGGCATCATATGATGATACTTCTGAGACTAGATAGAGATAAAGGGTATATAGGAAGAAATTTGTCTGTGATGACTGATCAGAATCCTACTATACATGACCATACCTTAAAAAAAATTTTTTTTTTCCTTCTCGAAGGATCAATGACCGGTTATAATCGTAATCAGCGAGATATGCATGAGTGGTGGGGGGTGGGGCGAAGATCTCGAGAGTGATTAAAAGTACGTGCACGTCTCTCGAGCCTCGGTGCCTTGATCGGATGGGTCAAAATAAAAATAAAAAAAAAATAAATTATATACTGCAAACGTCTTCAATTCAATGATCTCCCAATGACATAAAGAATTTCATCAGGGATAAAAATCATGCCAAACAGACGTATGTGCTCTTACACAAGCTATCAATTTGTGAGGCGTATTATGGACAGGCTGCCGGTGAGACACTGGATAGACAGAGATTAGGCAAGAAAAAAACTGCAAATTTGATTTTGATAAAGATCATTGAATGCCAATAGACAACACGGGGTTACAACTCAGTTTTACATGAAATGTACCATAATTAAGATTTAATCAATAGCAAACAATCAAAGATCCTTGGCAGAAGGGATTCCAGTGGGAACAAAAAAAAGGCCGTTGCTAAAGCCGGGTTGGTTAGTGTGAGACGTTCCTCATGGGGTTATCTCCGATAAGCAGATGGCAAAAAAAATGCCTTGTTATTTCGCTCCTTTAGCTTCTTACCGGTAAAAGCGTGACTGCACGCAGTGCAAATTGAGCAGTGTGTGTGTATGTGGGGGGGGGGGTCAATTGTTTGTTCTCCTAAATTGAGCACGTCGTGAGATCACACAGATGGGCCCATTGCCCTTTGTGGCTGGCCGATCGGACTTGTCACTGGATGCACTGATAGCCGGTCGCGTCTGGGCCAATGGGCATTGCGCTGTGCGCATACCGCTCCGATCGACCCTCACAGCGCGCTGATAAGAGGTACGAAACCGATTCTACGGGATGGACCCTTGCTGAGACGGGGAGGGGAAAATCTCTACTGTGTTTGGGTGTTTTTCATACTTTTTTTTTTAGTGTGTATGTTCAATTGATCTTTTAATCAACTTACCATATCAATTGAGTCATAGACCAAAACTCAGTAGTAATAGAGCTTGATAGTCACATTCTATCTCATCAGCTTTACTGCGCGAAACCAGTAGAGCAGTAAAAAAAAAACACCGCACACATACATAACTCACGTACAGATGTGACTCCTACACACAGTTGTGACATGCACGAGATAAGCAGACCCAGCACAACAAAGCACCCAATGAAGCTGCGTCTGCGTACATTTTTTTTTTTTTTTTATGTATATATTTTTTTTTTTTGTTTGGACCGGCCCATTGCGGACTGACCGACAACGGCTCACGCATACCCGTTTTCGTCATATAAATACTGGGCACCCTCGCTGCTGCCCTTGTTTTCAACCTTGAGAAGCTTGTCTTCGTATAATAATTCTTCATACCCCTGATAGAACAAAATGTCAGACGCTGCAGAAGAAACTGGCCTCACGGGAGTTGGCACTGGTGGTGACTCCCTCACCGTTGACTTGAACTCTCAATTCGAGCTTGCAAATATGGCTTGGATTGGTGTCGCTGCCATCCTTGTGTGGATTATGGTTCCAGGTATCGGTCTCTTATACTCTGGTCTTTCTAGAAAAAAACATGCCTTGTCCCTTCTTTGGGCTTCCATGATGGCTGTGTCACTTATTACTTTCCAATGGTTCTTCTGGGGTTACTCCCTTGTCTTCTCCCATAACGTTTATGGTGAATTTGTTGGTTCTTTGCAATTTATCGGTTTGAGAAACGTTCTTGGTGCTCCATCTGTCGTTGCCGCTTTACCAGATACCGTCTTCTGTTTCTTCCAAGGTATGTTTGCCTGTGTTACTGGTTGTTTGATGGTTGGTGGTGCTTGTGAAAGAGCTCGTTTGGGTCCAATGATGGTCTTCCTCTTCATTTGGATCACCATTGTCTATTGTCCAATTGCTTGTTGGACTTGGAACCCAGAAGGATGGCTTTGTAAGCTTGGTGGTTTGGACTACGCTGGTGGTGGTCCAGTCCACATTACCTCTGGTCACGGTGCTTTGATTTATGCTTTGATCTTGGGTAAGAGAAATGACCCAGTCGCTTCTAAGGGTATGCCAAAGTATAAGCCACATTCTGTCACTTCTGTTGTTCTCGGTACCGTGTTCTTGTGGTTCGGTTGGTTCGGTTTCAACGGTGGTTCCGCTGGTACTACCACCATTAGAGCTTGGTTCTCTAACGTTAACACCAACGTTGCTGCTGCCACCGGTGCTTTGACTTGGATGTTTGTTGATTACTTCAGATCTGGTGGTAAGTGGACCACTGTCGGTCTTTGTTCTGGTGCTATTGCCGGTCTTGTTGGTATCACCCCAGCTGCCGGTTTCGTCCCAATCTGGGCCTCTTTCATCATTGGTGTCGTTACTGCCATTGGTTGTAACTTTGCCGTTGACATTAAGAACTTGATCAAGATTGATGATGGTTTGGATGTTTGGGCTTTGCACGGTGTTGGTGGTTCCATTGGTTGTGTTATGACCGGTATCTTTGCTGCTGACTACGTTACCGCTTTGGATGGTACCGTCATCTCCGGTGGTTGGATTAACCACAACTACGTTCAGGTTGGTTACCAGTTGGCCGGTATGATGGCTATCATTGGTTGGACTTGTACCGTTACTGCCATCCTTTTGTTGGCTATGGACAGAGTTCCATTCCTCAGACTCAGACTTAGACCAGAGGAGGAGGAGCTTGGTACCGATAAGGTCCAGATTGGTGAGTTCACTTACGAGGAGGACATGCTCTACATTCCAGAGCCAGTTAGATCCAACGCCTCTAAGATGCCACCAGCTGTTCCAGCTTTGATTGACGACCAAATCAACACTGATGGTACATCTGTTGAGAAGAAGGCCGATGACGCTTGATCCATCAATCACCAATTACAAAGGCATAAATTCCCCGCCTCTCCCCGTCTCTCGTTTATTTTTGAAATTTCTCGTTACTGTTTTTAATTTAATGTCCTATAAAAAAAGACTTTTTAATCTAATACCTCTATTTTATATTTAATTGCAAATTTACTAGTCCTTCACTCAAACAACCAGAATTTCGATATTTGCAGTAGTGCCTACAACGGTTTTAGAAGCTATAGCATGAGGGTTGAGTATTACACAAAGATACTTATAAAAAAAAACATACATTGAGTTCAATGCAGAGATTATGATGAATATCTGTATCTCAAATCATCTCCGGATCGAGCTTAAGCTGAGATGTCATATCATCATACCTCAAATGACGAGACAAAGACCACATAATCAAGACCCAAATACCTGAGGCGATACACTCAGGCATGAAAGTTATAAATGCGTACAACTTCCATTTACCAAAAAGATAAGAGAACTCGCTTTCAGTGAATCCAGTAGAATTTTGCTTCATTGTGAAAGCAGTACAGGCAAATGCAACCACTCTAACTCCAATGAAGACTGCAGCAATTGCGGAAAGGAAAAGAAGATAAGAAACGTATTTCTTATATCTGAAATCCGATCGTCCAATATGTTTTAAAGCATAGAGTATAAGACCAGACAAGACAAATAGTTCCACAATATAGAGGATAGAAGCAGCACGGATCAGTGATCTAGCAGTTTGGAAATCTGATGAAATTACACCGTTACCTGCAGAGGATAATGAAATTGTGATTATAACGAGATACCAATACAACTTCTCAATACCATCAAGTCTCTGACCTGGTGTATTTATGCTCTGTATAATAGTGAAAATTGATACAAAGGACTTTGAACTTTGGTGACGTTGAGGACGATGAAGACTATTGAGATATTGGACCAGCTTAAAAGTAGACATCATGAGAAAACCTGGAGCAATTGAGATGAGTACCGAGGCTGCAATATAGATGTTGATCCCTTGGGAAGTTTCCATTTTGTCAAAGTTATCCATTATATAAATAAGCATTGCACCAGCTGCAGTTTTGGTGAGTAAAAGAAGAGAATAGAGAATTATAATACGAGTAAATCTCTTGAATGCAAGCTTCGAGACATGGAAAATTGGGTAAGCAGCGGAAATGAGGTAAAACGCAAAGAAGGCAACTTCAATAATAGCAATATCCTTCCATGGTGTTAAATTGGTAGAGTAAGTTGACATCTCTATTAGGTTGCTGTTTTATTACAGAAATTTGAAAGGTGGACAAAAGCGGAAAGCGGAGAGCCAAGCCTCTATATATACGAGTCAACGGTTTTATACAGAAACCTGCACAACAGAGTAATGGTGGCAGTGTGAAATGACACTGCCTGCTCCTCCAAACTCTTTTTTACCTTAAATAATCTAATTTGCTAATAAACCCTATAACCTTAAGCTAAATGCATATGTATAGGTGACTAACATAGTTTGCTAACCTCAGTGTCATGCGTTATAACTGCGCCCCCCCACTTACCATCAGACCAATGAAACTAATAATTACCGGCTAGATTATTTTATCGCCCGAGCAACCAGAGACTAAAACTGTCAGATACGAGAAACAGGGCTCAATAATAAAGTGCATTAATTGGGATGTGTGACCTAGTTGTAGATCTCGGTTCCGCATTGGGAACTCTAAGCCGGTTAAGCCCGTTGATATACCCACATAAAGACATCAAAAGGGCCTTTGATAGCTGAAGTAATATTATTGAGGTAATAAAATAAACATATTGAGGCTGTGTATTATGTGGAAATCTATTTTACAGGGTTTAGTATGGTACACGTGTGGTTACTATCCTCACCGATAAAATACGTTAAACCCTCTATCTACGTCTTTCGTCTTCAACCAATACTGTTTCAACTTTTCAAATAATCTCTAGTATTATATAGAGACTGTTAGAGTTTTAGAAGTTATGGGTTAAAGGTATATCACCATCTTTAGTGGGATCAACGTTGGGGATCGTAATTCAGCCCCACCGTTAGGGGAACTACACACAATACACTCTAGTAATGGATTTATATTAAAGGGAATCAAAGGGGGAATATTAATTGAGAGCTCTCATTGTCAACTCGAATGCATAGAAAGTTGCAGCATTTGCAGGTGCTGCTCTTAAGATTGTTGGAACAAAGCCCTTGAAGAAACCTTTAATACCTTGAGATTTGAAGACAGAAGTAGCAACATCTCTCATACCTTTATATTGTGGTTTTTCCAAATTATCTGTTTGTAATCTTGATTTGATGAAGTCAATAGGGTATGCGGTTAACCACATTGAGTAACCGGATGCTGCACCAAACATACATAGTTTCCAACCGGGAATCTCTTTACGTTTTGTGTTATTCTGAATCATTTCCCTTTGAACAAGATATTCAAATGTTAAGAAATAGATACCCATACCATGTCCTTCTCTAATGGCAGTTGGTACAAAACCTCTCATTATACCAACAAAACCAGCACGGTTATAAATATTTTTGATCATATCTAGAGGTCCCAAATGACCAGATATTTGTGTTTGAAGTCTTGATCTAATATGTTCAATTGGTGAAGCCAATACAGAGTTTGCAACACCTGCAACTGCACCTGATATGTAGAATTGACCACTGGATAATTGATCATATTTACCAAATACAGATCTTTTCATATACTCATTAACGGCAAATTGTATAGAGACACAAGCACCAACACCTATTAAAGGTGTTAAAGTTCCCTTATAAAAAGCTCTTGGACCTTCTTCTTTTATCAGCTTTTTCACAACGTCCAATGGTCCATTATATCTGCCCGTTGAATCTGATTGTAAACGGACTTTTGTAGTATCAAAAGGTTGACCAACGAGTACTTGAGTAATACCACCAACAGTACCTGAAAAGAGATCCTTCGCAACCCTAAAGTTGTCGGATTGCTCCATCTCATCAATCCCAATGAAAGGTGTCTCTTCTGTCATTGTTCCACCACTTTAATCAAACTAATCAACAAACGTAGCAGAGAGAGAGAGAGAGAGAGAGAGATGACAATTTTTTTTTTTTTTTGTTAATGCCCTCCCCACCGATTAGCGGGCTTCATTGGCAGCCGCGCGGGCATCGGAGTCAGGCAGGCCCAAGCGACGGAGTCAACTTCTACAAACGTCTTGAGTTCAAAAAACTTCTATATAAATACAATCAGTTCTCTATATAAATCTAAGCTGATCTGTAAATATGAGAGGCACTTGCCTGGTTAGTGGCGAAGACCAATGTTTCAGCAATGACTGTGTTCTCTCTTCTTGTAGTAGTGAACAAGATCAAATCTGAAATGTCCTTTGCAACAAGAGGTTCAGTACCTTTATAAACGCTTTTAGCTCTATCGGAATCACCTTTGAATCTAACGTTAGAGAATTCTGTTTCAACGTTACCTGGATCAATCTCAATGATTCTAATCTTTGTATCGATGAGTTCTTTTCTCATTGCATGTGTAAAAGCTCTCAATGCAGCTTTTGTAGCACAATAGATACCACCACCTGGGTAAGGATCTCTTCCTGCAATAGAACCCAATTGAACGATATCACCTTTATTACGTGATTTCATACCTGGTAAAACAGACTGTGTGACTTTGATCATACCCAAGACATTTGTATCAAACATTGTAGTGATATCTTTTTCATCAATTTCACCAACTTTATCCAAACCTTGAGCCAAACCGGCATTATTGATCAAAACGTCAATTTCGGAATACTCCTTTGGTAATGAAGAAAAGAATTCATCAATATCTTGTGGTTTGGAAACATCAAGTTTCTTAATCAAGACATCGACTTTTGGGTATTCATCTTCAAGTCTCTTTTTAAGTGATTCTAATTTTTCTTGTCTTCTAGCTGTCAAGATCAACTTCACTTCACCATTAGAAGCTTCAGCATAATCCAATGCAGTTTGTTCACCAATGCCCGCACTGGCTCCTGTAATGAGGATAGTCTTTCCCTGAAGTCTCTGTGCTGCTGCTGCGCCGTAAGACATCTTTACTCGTTATCAAGAGAAACAGCTTCAACTGATGGCAAAAAAAATAGATGGAGGCCAAAAGCTCCGGTATTTATACTGCTGTGAAGTGCGCTTATCAGAAGGGAAGCGAGCGCCGACGGTGTTAACAGTGTTGCATCGAGCCATTACGCCGGTTTTAAATTATAGTAATCGTAGATTGGTACGATCCCGTTATATGTGTATATCTAACATGTTATACATAACTATTATACATTATATACATATATCTATAAGATTGGATATAATATTTCAATTTCCAATAAAACACTGACTGCTTATGTAATCCACGAATAGTATGATTACGTAATACATCACCACCCCCCCCCCATCCTCGGGCGCCCTCGGGGGGGGGGTTCTCGACCTCGGGGGTAAGGACACCCCTGAGACGTAATATCTGATCATGCCAACAACCTGTATTTCTTATTACATATGTGTAATATATTAATAGTAACCATAGTTTATATATAAGTATGGATGGTACGGTTATATAAATACACACACACGTATTATAACCGATGCTGTATAATTAGAGATCCCGGAGTAAACAATAGGACAAACGCGGGAGCAATGAGAGCAGAGGGAAAAAAAAAAGAAAACATTTCAGCACAAACACAAAGACACTGAGATTCAGATATAAAATAGATATAAAAAGGGAAGGAGATGGAAGACAAAGAGGAGAAGAATCTGGAGAAGCTTTATGCCAGAATCGACATTAATAATACCGGTAAGGTGGATCTACCCACACTTATCAAGGCATTTGAAATCACAGATCATCCATTAAAGAACTCGCACGATGCCATAAAGACACTCTTTAAATCACTTGATGCCAATCACGATGATGTCATCGACTTCCAAGAGTTTAAGGAGTACATCAAGAAGGCAGAGACACAGATTAGAGAGGGCTTCCGCAAAATAGATTCAGACAAGGACGGTAAGATTGTGACTTCGGAGATGAAAAAATATTTGAAAGTTAATGATAAAGAACTCGAAGACTTCCAACACTTTGCCAAATTGGTGAAGAACAATACAAATTCTGAGTATATCACATATGATAATTGGCGTGAATTTCTCTTATTTGTTCCTCGTATAAACGGTTCGAGGTTGAAAACTGCTTATGAATTTTTAAATAACAATGAAGCAGATTTAAATTCTGAAGGTGACGTAACGGTGGTTAATGAAATCCTTAAAGGTGTAGGATTTTTCCTTGCTGGTGGTCTTTCCGGTGTGGTATCCAGAACTTGTACTGCCCCATTTGATCGTATTAAAGTGTTTTTAATTGCAAGAACAGATTTATCATCAACATTATTACATAAAAAGACTGAACTTGCCAAACAACATGGTGAAGTACCATTAACCAAAATAAAATCTCCATTAGTCAAAGCTGCTACAACATTATACAGACAAGGTGGTTTAAAGGCATTTTATGTCGGTAATGGTTTAAATGTTATAAAAGTTTTCCCAGAATCTGCTATGAAATTCGGTACTTTTGAAGCAGTAAAAAGAGCATTAGCAACAATAGAAGGTGTTGATGATCCAACAAAATTGTCAAAGATTTCAACTTATTTTGCTGGTGGTTTAGGTGGTGTTGTTTCACAATTTGCAGTTTATCCAATTGACACTTTAAAATATCGTGTTCAATGTGCACCATTAGATAACAAATTAAAAGGTAATCAACTGTTGATCCATACCGCTAAACAGATGTACAGAGAGGGAGGCCTCAAGCTCTTTTATAGAGGTGTCTTTGTTGGAGTTACTGGTATTTTCCCATATGCTGCCTTGGATTTAGGTACTTTTAGTGCCATGAAGAAATGGTATATTTCAAAAGAAGCTAAAAGACTTGGTTGTTCCACAGATGACATAACAATTAGTAATTTGATTGTCTTACCAATGGGTGCAATTTCAGGAACATTTGGTGCAACTGTTGTTTATCCAATTAATTTACTTCGAACAAGACTTCAAGCACAGGGAACATATGCTCATCCACATACATATGATGGGTTTAAAGATGTCTTAGTTAAAACCATTCAAAGAGAAGGATATCCTGGTCTATTTAAAGGTTTAGTACCAAATCTGGCAAAAGTTGCTCCAGCAGTATCGATCAGTTATCTCATGTATGAGAATTTGAAAAGAGTAATGGGTTTAGAGTGATTACAATTTATTCTTACTCTTTTTTTTTTTTAATTAAGGTCGTATATTATGTCTTATGGATGAGAAAAATACTATTGGTCCAATATCAACCACTTGTAAAGGGATAATTTGTTCTTCATTAACAACATCTTGGTCATTTTTATCTAAGATCCAATTGTTATTCAATGAAACATTACAAGTTTCCAAATAAAAATTCCATTTCAATGATGATATATAAGGTAATTTCCTAATCTCTGTTAATAAAGTATATAAATTACCCCTAAATTCATCAATAACAAATTTCCATTCACATTGTAAATCTTTAATCTCTTTATCACCGTATTCCGGTTTAACATGTAAAAATTCTTGTAATTCTATACAATATATTTCAACAATCGTGGAATTGTATATAACAAGTTTAATACATTTAGTATTTGTAAGTATTAACTGATCCATAACCTCATCAACTAATTGTTTTATCCATTCTTGTACTTTTGGATGTCTATTATAAGGTACTTTAATGTTAAATGAATTTCGCCACTCATAACTTTCCACTGGATAAATTGAACGCTCTTTCGTTATTATATTAATCCATGTTATTAGATATTGCTTGAAATATGAATAGAAGTTATTTGGTGTTAATTCTTTAGTATTCATCGTTAGTTTGTATAAAACAATTAGACCCCCACATATATACACCAAAGAAAAGTCGTTGTATGGGGGGGGGAGGGTCGATGATTATGTAAGCTCTGATTACATAAGGAGCGCCACTGTTTACACTTTTTCTGCGCGGCTAAACGCGTCTACGCGTTTAAACACTTACACATTATTAAAGTGCTTAAACATAAAGGATGATCACTAACATCAGTGATGAGGATGTTCATAGAATAACTTCTGGTCAAGTGATTGTTGATCTATCCACTGCTGTTAAGGAACTTGTTGAGAATGCTATTGATTCTAAAGCCACTCAGATTGAATGTCATTTTAAGAATTATGGATTGGAATCTTTTGAAGTAAATGATAATGGTGTTGGTATAAGTGAAGATGATTATGAAAGCATTGCACTGAAACATTATACTTCCAAATTATCACAGTTTGAAGATTTGGAGACCGTTAAAACTCTTGGATTCCGTGGTGAAGCTCTTAGTTCATTATGTGGTATCTCTTCAATGACTATTATAACTACTCAGACCGGTCCAAAGGCTACAATGTTATCATTTGAAACTTCTGGTAAGATCAAAGAGAAGAAAATAACTACAAGAAACAAAGGTACAACTGTTCTAGTGACAGATTTATTCAAAAATTTACCAGTTAGAAAGAAAGATCTATTGAAGAACATTAAACGTGAATTTAACAAGTGCTTATCATTATTACAAGATTATACACTGATCAACACCAATATCAAATTCTCTATATACAACACTACACAAAAGGGTAAAAAGACACTGATAGTATCATCTCAAGGTTCAGGATCAATGAAAAATAATATTATAAGTATCTTTGGTTCAAATGGTATGTATGGTCTTGAACAGTTCCATTTTACAATTGATCTTGGAGATTATAAATCAGTATTGCAAATGAATGACGTCCAAGATGATTATATTTTCGAAGTCATTGGGTATATATCAAAACCTTCTTTTGGATATGGACGTTCAGCAACTGATAGACAAAAGATTTTCATCAATAAAAGACCAGTGGAGATGAAACAAATGACTAAAATGATCAATGAAGTTTATAAGGCTTATAATAACGTTCAATACCCGGTTATTATCGCAAATTTTGAGATTGATACTCAATTTTTAGATGTTAATGTTACCCCGGATAAGAGAACCATTTTGTTGCATAATGAAGTTTATATCATTGAGGAGTTTAGAAGGGGATTAGAAGATTGGTTTGATACTTTGGGTGTAAGTATTCCAAGAAATATGGATACTCAAAAGTCACTTGAAATGATGCAAACTGAGAAAAATAATTTGGTGAAATCCTCAAAGTTCTTGGGTTATACATATCCAGAGAAACGAGAAAAAATCGTAGTAGAAGAACAAGAAGAAGAAGAAGAAGATGATGATGTTGAAGAGGAAGAGGCTGGTGACGAAGATAGTCAGCTCAAATCAGATTATGATGCTGAGGATGAAGGGACTGCAAGCAGGAGTGAACGCAATAGTGGTGACGTTCAGATGAGTTATGAGCATGTACCGGAATCAAGAAAGCGAGCACATGATTCAGTATCTGTTGGACTATCTCAGAAAAGAGCCAAAGTGTCTTTTGAAGAGGAAGAACAAGAGAAAGACAGTGAAGAGATTCCAGAGGTTGAAGAGATTCCAGAGATTGAAGAGATTCCAGAGATTGAAGAGATACCCCTGTTCGTCCCTGATTCGGAAATATATGATGAAGATATTCAGATGGATGATCGAAATGAATTGAATGATGAGCTGTATGAGTTGAAAGCATCAATTCATCAAACAGAAGCACCATTGAAGCGAAAGCCAAGCTTTGATTTTAGCAATCTGTCTTCGTTCCGAAATGGTTATAAAGAGAAAATATCACAAACAATTGATAGTTGTCACTGCGATCATGAAGATGACAGTGAGCATGAAGATGACGATCTGTTAGAGGATGAAAACACTGATCACAGAAGCACACCACAAACTGAGTTTGAATCAGATCCAGTAATTGAGCCTAAATTAGAAGTTGATGATGGCCAGATTATACAAGTGACACAGAAGAATCACACTTTTTATGAGATATCAGTTGCTCAACCAGCTGCTTTCTCACAGATTTCAACTGGTATTGAATTGTTACAGGATCAGAAATTAGAAATAGATGATATTGGCAACCAAGAAGAATCAGAAAACTATTTAACCCTGACAGTTTCCAAATCTGACTTTGCAGAGATGAAGATCATTGGACAGTTCAATTTGGGATTCATATTGGTTATAAGAGAGAATCAAGGAAAACAGGATCTTTTCATTGTTGATCAACATGCAAGTGACGAAAAGTTCAACTTTGAAGATTTACAAAACCATACTGTATTTGATTCTCAAAGATTAGTTATTCCACAAACGTTAGAGCTTAACGTATTGGATGAATTAGTCGTTATGGATAATCAAAAAGTTTTTGAAAAAAATGGATTCCAATTGAGAATTGATGAAGAATCACAACCAGGTGAACGTATAAAACTGATCTCTTTACCATTGTCAAAGAGAACTGCATTTGATATTTCAGATTTCAACGAGTTGGTACATTTAGTCAAAGAAAATCCGGGGAACACCTCATCTATTCGTTGTTCCAAGATCAGATCGATGTTTGCCATGAGAGCATGTCGTAAATCTATTATGATTGGAAAACATCTTCCATTTAAGACAATGTCTCGTGTCGTTAGAAACCTAGGAACATTGGATAAACCTTGGAACTGTCCTCATGGTAGACCTACAATGAGACACTTGATTGAACTTCAACAATGGAAGCCATTCAATGAAGATTACACTATATGATATAACAAAATAATATTAATCATGACTTTTCGACCTTTTATTTTAATTTTTTAACGTTAAATTTTTTTTTTTTTTTTTTCCTGTTGTAACTATGTACAAGTTTTGTTCATAAACTGCGTTTCAATTAGCACATTCTCTTTTCCAATTCAAAAGAGAGGTTTGAAAAGGTTTTTAACAGCAGCAAATACGCCTGTTGATTGTTGATCCATTTGTCTCGCACTTGTGGCGAAACCTCTTCTTTCGATTTTGTTTAAACGTCTTGCAGTCTTTGCGTTTGTTCTTGTCTTTTGACCATGAACTGGAAGACCGAGAGCATGTCTCATACCCTGGTAAGAACCAATAGATCTCTTAAGGGCAATGTTTGAACGAATAACAGCACGAGCGTCACCTTCTATCGTCAGCTCTGAGAGTTCTTTTGTAATACCAAGAATTTGTTGCTCTGAAAGTTGATGCATTCTCATCATTGGATAAAGACCGAGTTTAGAGCAGATCTTTTCAATATCATGTGTTGAGAGACCATAGAACTTGGACTTAAGACCAATACGCACAAGTTCCTTAGCACGGAAACCTTTACCCATAACAGTTGTAACCATCTTTTGCTGTTAATGCTTTCTATTTGAGATCAAATCGAGGTTTTTTTGGTGGTTTTATTGAAAGATGGCCGTTTTTTCAACTTACGTGAGCTCTTCCGAGATCGAGAGAAATGGTGGTGTGCGGGTGTATTGTATAGTATGGTACGGACACACCTCATATAAACGTCGCATTACATTACATTATTTTCTTAAGCAATAGTGAAATTGAATAAAATTTTGTCATTAAAAAAAAACAGGTAAAGTCATTAAGTTAAAGATATTCATCAGTTTGCAGATCCAAAAATTCCTTCCAAAAAAGCCTTGCCATTAAGATCCAAGCGAATGATTAAGAGAGCTCTTAATAAACCAACCATCGATATGAAACTTGCAACACCAACGGGTACGACAGCGAACACGGCAATGCTATAGTAGTCTATTGTTCTTCTTCTATTTCCGTCTTTCAAATCCAAATTACTAGTCACGAAACTTTGTGCAATATAAGCACCTGTTAAGACCAAGGAGATCAATATCCAAGTATGAAGAGAATAAGATCCCTGTGGTGAAAATAAAGATAATGCAATCAGTTCTATAGTGATAAGAAACAACGACATGGATAAGACACGAACAATTGCTGCGGATGTTTGATACGTTACTATCCATCTAACCATTAATCCATCAATAACGTTATATGATAAATAAGCTGCAACTGCACACCAAACTCCAGTTATAAAATATTCTGAAGGGGATGGAGTAGTGATCATTTGTAAATAATCTTGGTCAATGTTTCCCATTGTCATAAACAAATGATAACTGAGTTTGAATTCTCTTAATGCATGTATAGATGGTAAAATTAAAACAATATCACGACATAAAGCTAATGCTAAATGTTGTCTAGCATTTAAGAAATTTAACCCTAAAGTTTTCAAATTTTGCTTTCTTGTAAATGCAGCTGCTCTATCAGCAATATATTGAGCAGTAGCAACACCTGGACGTGCCATTCCTGATGTTGCAGGTAAAAGAGTAGGTGAAGGTGAAGGTAATGGGATCTGAGGAGGTGAATCAAAGGGTAAAGGATGATGACGAATTGTTGAACTTGAATTTGATGCAGTTCTTTGCATTGTCTCTAAGTAAGTTGGAATTGTATCTTCATTAGTTTGTTGTCTTGCAAGGACAAAGGGGGGTTCCTGTGCATTGTTATATGATACCAAATTCCCAACAGAATTATGTCGTGTTGGTATCTGTTGTTGGAAATACTCGTATTCAGAGTCGTCTGGTCCTGGAGTCGGAGGTGGGATATCGGCATAATCAGGTCGTCCTTGTCTGGATCTTCTGTGATTCATCATTGTCTTCTCTTTCTCCCACTTGGCAGTGAAAACCCCACTTTACACTCCCACAATCCAAACTTCACGTGATGGGATATACGGTTAATATTTAATACCCTCCTGTATTATACACGGGGAAGGTAATTTTTTTGGGGGCCCCGGCTCGCGCGACTATACGGAAACTAAGAAAACCCCTAAGAAATATAATAAGAAAAAACATTCAGTTAAAGCTAAGTAAAATGAGTGAATAGTAGTTGGTGTTTATAGCAGAAGATCCCCCCAAACTCCAGGTTTTTTTAAATCAAAGCAGTAGAAAATATAATTGGAAAAGAAGAAAGAAAAGAAAAAAGTCCATCCATCCATATGAAAGGAAACCGAGGGATGAGGACGTTTTAAAGAAGATAGGAAATGCGGAAAGAATAATGATAATCACCAGAACTTGTACCAAGGTTTTTGTAATTTCTTACTTAAAGCCTTATAATACTCCATTTCTGTCCAACAATCTCTTCCCCAATCACAACCGGCCATGTTAACGACAAAGTCTCGTTCCCCTTCATTATAAAAGTATCTTGGATCACTTGACTGTTCTGAACATGCACCAGGTGGGAATGAATTGATTGATCTTAATGGTAAGAATGCGGTACCTTCACGGATCCATGCATGAGTATTGTATAAAGTTTCAAGAGCATCTTGTTCTTTATGTTCCCAAGCCATATGCATTTGTTCATAAAAGACAGGATCCCACCATGTATCCAATAATGCTTCACTCCATTTGGATTTACGAATTAAGAATGAACCCAAATTAAATCCACCACAATCTTGTGTAATTAACAATTGTATTTCTTGTTGATAATCAACAAATGGAACATCTGTTTTCAATTTTAAAGGATTGAAATCTGTCAATTGTCTGCTTGTAGCATTATCCATCTTATTAAAGATATGATCTTCCAATGAAATTTGTGGTTCCATAATATAAGTATGTAAATCTAACCACCAAAACCATTCAGCATTTGGATATTGTCTAAAAGTTTGTTTTAAAATATCAACTTTTTCCCAACTTTCTCTCCATTCATGAGAATAACGTTTTTTCATAGTTAAATCTTTAATTGCAAGTTGATAACCATGACGATTAGCATAATCACGTTTATTTGCAATTGATGATCTTTCAATTGACCATTCTTGAGCACCTTTCCATTTTAAAACACCACCTCCTTCATTAACAGCAAGAATAATTACAACATTTGGACCTGTAAGTTTAAAATGAGGAACTAATGGTATGGATGTGAACAAAGATAGACAGATAAATACCAAAATTGCAAAGACAATTCTTTTATGATGATTTAAAACTTTTATAAGTCTTGCTATGAATGGTTTCAATGAGAACTTTGTGGATCTTGGATCGAGTCTAAGATTTGACTCAACATCCTTATCCACATATACCATACTGTCTTCTCTTTTTCTCTCTCTTGTTTTGTTGTTTGCCAAGTTTTCCTCCCCCTTTTGTCTGGTAATAATTATAAAATTTCTTTCAAGTGATTTAAAGAAAAGACAAGTGATAAATCAAAAAAAAAAGAATGGAGGGGTTTCTTCTTTTGGTTTGTCTTTAGTTTTTTTTGGGGTATAAGATCAATGGCCCCTTATAATATATCCTTATTGGGAAGAAATGTTTAAGAAAATTGTTGATCGAAATGTGTTTTGAGGATTAACGTTGGATTGTCGAATAAAGCGCGGGAAAACCAAAATATACGAAGTGCAAGGGAAGAATTATAGGGGGGGGGGTGCGGAGAGAGGAGAGGATGTGCGGGTTATTTCTTGTTATTGGGACAACATATCTATTATATTTTAGAGATGTGTGTGTCATTTACTTTATAAAAAATATTTAAATGAGCTGGGGGGTTTATATTAAGCTTTAACCGTTTAAACGGTCGATGACGTTGGGCTTTGTTTACTTTTCAAATTAAAAAAGAAAAAAAACCATTAAAAAAGAAAAAAAAGAAAAAAAAAGAAAAAAAATCTATAGAATTTATAGAATTTACAAAGAGATAACTAAATATTTAATATATAAATAATATAAAAAATATATTAAATACAATATAAATATATTATAGTTTAGAAACATGTAAATTCAGAATTCAAGAGATAAATCGCTTACACAGCCGTACACTCGGCCCAATAGCATTCGCGAAACGTTGTGCACATCTGTAACTCCGTTTCGCGCGAACACGCTCTATTCGCGGTATAATATGCTATATCCAAGACTCTGAATGACACCATTTAATTAATTGATTGGTAAAAGTGCCGTCGCGCTTTTACGTGCACAGGCACAATCAATTGGTAAATTAAGTAATTTATATACGGATATAATATTAAAAGGGATATAATATTAAAACAGATATAATATGATAAAGTAGTAAAGTAATAAAAAGTAATACAAATTTAGATTTTATAGGTTTTATAAATGTTAGATTTTATATAAAATATCCAATTATGGCTGATAACGGTAAGAGCCCGGGCCGACAGCCAAAAGAAAAATTTCTCGTGCGTAAAGTGTGGAGCCGTGTTGGACCGTTGAGTTTTGACAGCAAGCTGCAAGTGTAGCCGATCAAGGGCGACAAACGCTCGCTCCGCGATGCTTCTTGCGATGTGTTTTATGTCTCAACCGCGCGCATCTCAAAGCTTTTCAGGGTGTCAGCCTTAGATCGGTTGTCGAAGATGTTTGAAATATTTTTCATCCCTTCCTCTCTCTCTTTCTCTTATAATTCAAGAAAGTGTAGGTGACGCTTCCTAATCAAATTGGGGAAAAATAAAATGGAAGCTCGCCTATCTGATATGAACGAAGAGTTGTTTAAAGAAGAGTTAACTTTTTTACATGAATCCACTACAAATAAAGACCCTTTAAGAGTAGCAAAAGATGTATTTGCAGGTACTATGGGAGGTGTTGCTCAAGTCTTAGTTGGTCAACCTTTTGATACTGCAAAAGTTCGACTTCAATCAGATGCAATTGGTCGTTATAATGGTATGTTAGACGTTTCACGTTCTCTTATTAAAGAAGAAGGTGCATCTGCATTTTATAAAGGAACTTTAGCACCTTTAGTTGGAGTTGGTATTTGTGTTTCTATTCAATTTGCAGTTAATGAATATATGAAACGTCAAGTATTTGGTACTTCTCATACAGAAAGACTTAAACCATGGCAATATTATATTGCAGGTACAGCTGCTGGATTTGCAAATGCTATAGTTGCATCACCAGTTGAACATATTAGATCAAGATTACAAATGCAAATCACTGGTAATATGACTTCTATTTCAATGATTAAATTAATTTATTCAAAAGCTGGATTTTGTAATGGTATAATGAGAGGTTATTTACCAACTCTTTTACGTGGTTTGGGTACTGGTATCTATTTCATGTCATTTGAAAATTTGGTTCAAAGGGATATCTTACAAAATAAAATTAAAAGAGAAGATATCCCAGGTTGGAGAATGTGTTTATATGGTGGTATCGCAGGTAATTGTATGTGGGCAGCTTCATATCCAATAGATTTCATAAAGACAAAATTACAAACAGATTCACTTGATACTCCAAAATATCGTGGTATTAAAGATGTTATATCTGCAGTTTATAATGCTAGAGGTATCAAAGGTTTCTTTAAAGGGTTTGTACCAACAATGTTAAGAGCAGCTCCTGCTAATGCTGCTACTTTCTATGCATTTGAATTGACAATTAGAGCAATTGGTTAACAACTTGCAGAAAAAAGATAACGAAATGATGATTAACCCCCCACACAAACACAAACACAAACACAAACAAAAGATAATTACGATATATGTTTTGCATTTCCCAGCATTTACTTGTTTGCACTTGTTTTTCAATATTCCTGACCTTTTGCTTTCCAATCTACAATAGAGTTGTATAATCAAAGAACAAAAAAAAATTCAAAAAAAAAAAATCTTAATATTCATAGCATTTACTCCTGTTCAACTTCTTCATCTTCTAATCTTCTTAATAAGTAATCAACTTCAACCTTCTTAGTCAATGGAATAACCCAATCCTTGTAAATCTTGGCCAAATATTCAGCATTTACTTTACCTTGTTGATTTTGAGACCATTTCAAAGTTGGATCTCTTCCATAAACTTTACCCTTTGCTACCAATCTCTCTAAAATCATCTCTTCAACTGCACTATTAGTAATAGCAGCATCTATTCCTTCAACATCATTTGCTAAGATCAATTTAGTAAAACGTTCCCTCTCATTTTGAAATTTAGCCTCTGCAACAAATTTACCAAAATGGATTCTTCTTGATAATGCTTGTAAATTATCAATATCACAAGTAGTACAAGATCCTAAATTTTCAGGTTGTTCACCTTGACCAGCAGATATCAAAGGAACAATATGCTCAATGTAACTCTCTTTGATCTCATCATTAATGTTCACTTCATCCGCATAAGATGCTAAGATCTTTGGATAGTTGATAGATGGTAAAAGACACTCTTTTAATTCATTAGGGAAAAAGGGAACTTCATCAGGACTTTCAAAACGACGAATCTGTGAATGGACTTTCTCCATTTCAACATGGGCCCAATCTAAGAAAGATCCATCAAATCCAGGAATCGCAAATTTGTTACGTTCATAAACACTTGGTGATGTATAAAATTGTGAACGTTCAATGAAGTTGAAAATGATGGTATCCTCCATCCTCACAAGGGCATCACGGATGTTTTGCAAATTGAGCACGGTTTCAGGCTTCAAGAAGTCCATTCTTCTCTTATCAATTGTCAATGTATGGAGAGTTTGATGAGTCAGAAGGAAGGAGTTGGCCAGGTTATCTGGACGCGTTAAAGAGATTCAAAGTCTTCGCGGCTTATGTAATCATCCCTTCGTCAGGCTTAGTAAGCACAATTAAAAATGATTCTCTGTTGTCTACTAGTTGCTTTCTGGTAGAAAGAACAACTTTACTTAAATCCATTCTCATATATCATTGCATAATCGTATCGTCTTGTTTGTTGTCTCTTCAATCAGATCCTCCCATAATCTCTTTGATCAAGATTTCATTCTCTCTAGCACTCTGATCAAGTAAGGCACTTTCCCTATATAGACCAAATGTTCGAAACCATAAGAATCTTTTTATTCTAGATAATCTCGATCCATCAAGACCATAGTTCAAATAAGCCATAGTTAAATCAGATTCACAATCGTCATGTAATTTTTGACGTTCAATCAACACCTCTTCCATGTTATTTAAGAACATCCATCCTTGAATACCAGCACCAGTGGCAATAAATAACAAAATAAGAGCCAATGCCTTCATCTTATTCGGTCTGAGTGCAGGGTCACTCATATCTCTCAAATCTTGATAATCTTCCCATCCACTGGCATTCCAATAACGGTGATCTCTACTACCATAATCCATTGTGGGTCCACTATATGCCGGTCTTGTACCTTGGTTGAACAGACTTTCACCACGTCCTGCCCATCCAACTTTATACTTGTCATACATCTCTCTTTTCTTTGTGTTCTTCAACAAGGTGTATGCTTCTGTTAACATTTTGAATCTTTCCTTCTTCTGATCCTCTGTTAACAATTTACCCACATGATTAACGTGCTCATTGTTACTTGAAAGATCTGGGTGATATAATTTGGCAATTTGAAAATACTTCTTCTTCAATGTCTTCTTGTCAAACTCGTGTGACTTAATACCTAGCACGTCGTAAGGGGATGGGTTATTATGTTGTGGCCACTCGCTATGGAATAAAGAGCCTCTCCCCTTCGGATCCACAGATGAACCGTGAGCCACAGTTGTGGCATTTCGTTTAGATGTCACTAGTAAACCTGTATCAAAAGATGTAAATCTTGACGAGAAGAATATTGAGCTTGCTCTCCGCATTGTCATCAAGTGCAATGGCATCCCTTTCCCAACAGCGAAGGCAAACGTGTGTGTGTGTGGGGGGGCCTCTCAATGTTCAATGTTCAAATACCAAAACAGTACGTGGTAAACACAACCAATCAATGGCTCAGTGAAAAATGGAGATTTCAACCAGATTTCGGTGTTTGAAAAGGCGATTCGATAAGGCCTTTGAAGTTTTGGCGCGGGCTTCGCTTTGAACACCCGGTAAACGCACATTAATTCAGCCGGGGGGACGCGCGTGTTATATCCGCAAAAGCGGAGATAAAGAATTGTGCCACAAAACCAAAGTGAATCTCTCTGAAAGGGGAAGATGCAAAGTTCCTTTTTATTGTAAGGAAATAATCAAGTTTGGTGATTACTGTGGATATTTACAGTAGATTATCTGTTCAATTTTGAATCTCATAGTATATAAATTACTCCAAGAAAAATCTAATCTTTTTTACATCGACACTTGGATTTCCTGCACTTCATACCAGTTTTCTACCTCAAGATCACACATATTATACAATGGCAAATGTCTTGGGGAATAACCACAACTTTACCAACATTGCTAGAGAACGTGGTCTAAAATCGGGCCATTTCCAGAGAAACCAACATAGGAAACCTGGATACACAAGTACAACCCTTGAAGAGGCCAATTTTTACATCAACTCCCGATATCGTGTCCAAAAGGTGTTGGGGCTGGGTTCATATGGAACTGTTTGTTCTGCAATTGACTATCACAACAAGAACAAACCAGTGTCTGTTGCAATAAAGAAAGTTTCTGATATTTTTACCAAAGATGTCTTGTTGAAAAGGGCTGTACGTGAGATGAAACTAATGAGATTCTTTAGAGGTCATAGAAATATCATTACACTTGTGGATCTTGATATTGTTTACTTTGCTCCATTCGATGGCCTCTATTGCTTCCAAGAATTGTGTAATTATGATTTGGCAAAGGTTATTCATTCGGGAACTCAATTCTCAGAGTTTCATATACAAAGTTTTTTGTATCAGATATTGTGCGGTTTAAAATATATTCATTCAGCAGAAGTGATACACAGAGATTTGAAACCAGGTAATATATTGGTCACCCAACAAGGTACACTTAAAATATGTGATTTCGGATTAGCAAGAGGAATTGCTCAACAATATATGAGATCTAGAGCTCATTCAATTACCAATTATGTTGCAACAAGATGGTATAGAGCACCAGAACTCTTATTAAGCAAACGCAATTATTCTAAAGCGGTGGATATGTGGGCAGTTGGATGTATATTTGCAGAACTTTATGGAAGAAGACCACTCTTTCCAGGTAGGGATCAATTAGATCAAGCAAATCGTATTATTAAGGTATTGGGTTCACCGAGTAGAGAATTAGTGAGGAAGTATTCTACTCTGACAGCTTGGGATTTATTTCTTCCTCCAAATAAAGTGCACAGAGTTATGCCTTGGCTGCAAGTATATCCATATGCATCCAATGATGCGCATCATCTTTTGTCTCGTCTTATTTGTTGGGATGCATCATCACGTTATAATGTTTCCGCTGCCATTAGTCATCCTTTCTTAAGAGACGTTAGAGATCCAAACGATGAACCTATTTGCCATGAAGTGTTTGACTTTAGCTTTGAAAGCGAAGCGAAGTCATTGAACGATTACAAAATTTTGATTCACGATGAAGTAGAATCTTTTAAGATTGAAAGATTGGGGAAATTAGCTTTGGATTCAAAATCACCAATCATCTAATATGTGAATTTATTTCCTATTAAATAAAAAATCTGTGTACTATTCAGTGCGTGGTTATGGAGCACTCAAAGGCTTTTTACGATAACGTAGCGGTCCGCGCACAAACAATCAAAACTCCTTTTAAGAGCTACTGGCAGGCAGGTGTAAACTTGTACTTGTTAAACACAACCATAAAAGAAAAAAGAAGGAAAAAAGAAACCCAGTAATTAAGATCGCTGAAGATGGGTGCCCAGCTTTCACTCATGGCGCCAACAGCGCCGTCAATTGCCATCTCTGCGTATGTGGACGTATTGGATGAGATCCAATATAGACGACAGATTGGTACATCACGGTTCCTCAAAACTATCAAAGCATATGATCCTGATGGAGCAATCGTTGTG
Organism: Petasospora bimundalis; assembly: GCA_030569745.1. Taxonomy (NCBI): domain Eukaryota; kingdom Fungi; phylum Ascomycota; class Saccharomycetes; order Phaffomycetales; family Wickerhamomycetaceae; genus Petasospora; species Petasospora bimundalis. Next base: position 153,724 of record JAJMLR010000010.1, read on the forward strand.
AAGGTATTCATCAAACCTAATGAGGGAATGGACTTGGGTCCATGGTACAAATCTTTACAGAAGTGTAAGGCTGCCCTTGCAGACGTTCCTTCAGCACTACCGTATAGCAAGATCATCGAGACTGAAAGAGCAGGTTATTTAATACGACAGTTCATTAAGACAAATATATATGATAGGATCAGCACACGTCCCTTTCTTGAAGATATTGAGAAGAAATGGATTGCCTTCCAGTTGTTGAACACATTGGCTGAGTGCCATGAACGAAATGTTACACATGGTGATATCAAAACAGAGAATATCCTCGCTACATCTTGGAATTGGGTCCTTCTTAGTGATTTTGCTCCATTCAAACCAGTGTATTTGCCCGAGGATAACCCAGGAAGTTTTTCATTTTATTTTGATACGTCTCAGAGAAGAACGTGTTATCTTGCCCCAGAGAGATTCTTAGGTCAGGAGGAAGAGACTGGTCATTCTACCACACCGAGATTTGAAAGGGCAACTACAGAAATGGATATTTTCAGTATGGGGTGTGTTATTGCCGAGATCTTCTTGGAAGGTTCGCCAATATTTACATTATCTCAGTTGTACAAGTACAAGAGGGGTGAATACACACCCGACCTCGAAGGAATTCAAGATGAGAATGTTAGAGAATTGGTGGAGAGTATGATCAGTATCAACCCAAAGGATAGATTTTCAGCAAAGGAGTACCTGGAAAAATACAAAGATATTGTGTTCCCATCCAACTTCTACAATTTCTTATATGAATACTTCAAGTCATTTAATGAAGGTATTCCCTATAACTCATCAGGAAAAGTCTACGAATGTGATACAAGAATAAGCAGACTATATAATGATTACGACAAAATTGCATACTTCCTGGGATATTCATACGAGAGTCGGAAGACTGTGAACGAAGAAGATGAAGAAAGGCTACAAAAAGGTGAGCTCACTCCGATTCGCCTTTCATTGCCTGGTATACCGAAAAACTACAATCTACTATCCACATCCAAAGTCAAACAGAATGATGACAGTGCCCTGATACTCCTAAGTTTCTTATTCACAGCACTCTGCAATGTGCGCCAGGAAACTTCAAAAATTCAAGCACTGGAGCTCATATTAGCATTATCAGAAAGGATTCACGATGAGGGAAAGCTTGACCGATGCCTTCCATATATTATCGCTCTCCTGGATGATCCTTCCATTAACGTTCAGGCAACGGCTATCAAAACTTTGACGCAGTTACTCCTATTGGTCGATGCTATTGGTCCAGTGAACGTCTCATTGTTCCCGGAGTATATCATTCCAAGACTATCAACATTATTGAGCACCGCTTCTCCGTTTGTCAAAATATCATTTGCAATGTGTCTACCTTACTTGGCACAGACATCATTAAGGTTTTATGATATGGGTGTTATCTTGAAGGACAATGTTCTCGAAACTTCATTTGATCCAGAAACTGAGAACAGTGGAATCCCAACGTCAGGAATGTTTGATATTTCCAAAGAAAGCTTATCTTCAGATTTTGAGACATTCACTATTTCCATGTTAACTGATGTTGATTCTTCCGTTAAGATTGCCCTCCTGCGAAATATACTGCCTTTGTGTTCCTTCTTTGGTAAAGAAAAAACCAACGATCTTATTCTGAGTCATCTGATCACGTACCTGAATGACAAGAGCCCTTCACTAAGAGCAGCATTTGTGGAATCAGTGGTTGGGCTATCCATTTATGTTGGGACAACGAGTTTAGAACACTACATTTTACCTTTGCTTGTTCAGACACTATCTGACCCAGAAGAACTTGTGGTGATACGTGTACTACATATATTTGATGATATAGCCAAACTGGGTCTCATAAGACGAGATTTCATATGGGATCTTCTCGGTACTGTCTCGAAACTGGTATTACACCCAAACGAATGGATCAAACAATCATCACTCTCTCTGATTGTAACAGTTGCAGAATCTCTATCTTTGGCCGACCTCTACTGCATGCTTTATCCAATTATTAGACCATACATTGAATATGATGTCACTGACTTCAGCTGGAACACATTATATCCTATTTGCAAGAGGTCTGTATCTCGCTCAGTCTACAACCTCGCCTCCACGTGGTCCCTCCGAGCTGATAAGACGTTGTTCTGGCAGCAAGTTAAGAGCACTTCTGTTGATGTATTTGGTAACAGAGGCTTGGAATTTTTAAGTACACCTGTCTCCAGCTTGAATGGTTCTCGCATAGGGACTTCTGATTCAATCGTATTTGGTAATACTGAAATTCCATTATCATCTGAGGATAAATCTTGGGTGGATAGACTGAAGGCATCAGGATTAACTGAACAAGAACTCTGGAAGCTTGCTGATCTCCGTGAATACATCTATAGATCTTCACGGTTGAATACAAGGGGAGGAACGACTGTTGATTTTGATGAACACATGGGTATCCAGATTCAGCAGCTCGGTGTTCTTCCACGCAATGTGTTTTTTGATTCAAAGTTCCACGCTGAGACATTCACTCAATCTCTCGACGGTAACTTTGCATCCATTGATGACCGGTTGAACGTTGATAGTTTTGCTGATGACCAAGTCTCTGATTTGGCCAGGGAGGATGACCGGACCTTGGTGACAAGTCCAAGTCCTGGAATTGATGAACTATCTAGGTCCCTAATGTTCGGTAAACCGAAGGCATCCCCTTCTATCATGACTAACGAGGAAAATGCATTTGGTGAACTGGAAACATCCTCATCGTCACAGAAACGCAGAAGATCATCCACTCAAGCTTACAAGCTCAACAACTCCAATATCATGTCTTCTGTTATTACCAACAGCTATAGTGGAAGGGATCCTTATGTTACTAGATTCCTGAACAATGTCAAATTAGAACCAGGTATCGATGAGTATAATGAGTTTAACCACCCTGTCAATGTTACAGGGCTGAATTTTTCAAAGACTTGGAGTCCAAGAGGTGATCTTGTTTCGCACATAAAGGAACATAAGTCATGTATCAACGCTATCGATGTATCTGCAGATCACACTTATTTCGTAACTGGTGATGACAATGGAAGTTTGAAGGTTTGGGACACTTCAAGATTGGAGAAGAATGTTTCTCACTCTTCTAGTATTTCTGTTGAGTTAGATAAAGCAATTACAATGGTCAGTTTTTTACCAAACTACAACTGCTTTGGTGTTACTACAAAGGATGGCTATGTTCGCATTATGGCTGTAAATTTTAGCAAGTCAAAGAAGAACCGTCAAATTGATGGATTAACGATCATCAGGGAGACAAAGCTAGACAATGAGTATGTCATTGATCTCGAGTTTGGACACCGAGACCAAAAAAATACGCTATTTGCTGTCACTTCACTCTCAAAGATCATTGCACTTGATATCAGGACGATGTCTACCATTTTTACACTTCAAAGTGGACCTGCTCATGGGACGATCACGACATTTACAGTATCTTATGATGACACCTGGGCTCTCCTTGGAACATCGAAGGGTATATTATCTCTGTGGGATTTAAGATTCCACGTCCATCTGAAGAGTTGGTCATTCAAGGGCGGATTTCCTATTACCAAAGTTATCTCCTGCTCAAACGACTATCACTTGAATAGAAGAAAAGGACGATATGTCACTGTCATTGGTGGTTCTGGAGAATCTGAGGCTTGTATATTTGATGTCAGTACTGGTCAGCTACGTGAGATCTTCACCCGATCTGGGGGTACAGTAAACCTGGATAAGCTTACTTTGGCAGAGTTGGATGATTCTGCAGATGGTATATCTAACTTGACAAATGACTTGAGAAACCTCGATATGAAGCTAATTTCAAACAAGTCAATGACTGCCCTAAGTATTCTTGAAACGCAGTTTGAGGCTCGCCGCAAATTCTGGGTATTAACTGCTTCTCATACATATGACTTGGTCCTATGGAACGTGAACTCTCCTGAAGATTCTAAAGTCATCTTAGACGCGGGAGCTCTGAAGGCTGATGGTGACGTTGAGGTGACTGCTCCAGCGTTCACCGTATCACAGGTGACACCACATACAAGAACTATTACTGAAAAATATCCTACTGATACATCTGATGGAAACTCGGTTAAGACTGAGTCCAGAAAGAGAAGGAAGAACAGAGGACTCATTACCGAGGAACAAGATAGCCTCATTAAGCGTCACCATGACATCATCACTGGTATTATTGTTATATGTAAACCATATGAAATGATTGTGAGCGTCGACAGATCTGGTACCATCAACGTTTATAGATGAATTAATTGGGTATAATTGGGAACTAGAGAGCTAAAGGTAGTCTATAGATCTAATGTCCGGATGTATTTTCTTGAAACGGAAATTTTCGAGAAAGTGCAAAAATTGATTTGTCAGAAATTACAGAGCAGTTTTCATTTAAAATCATAACAACAACCTTCTTAAAACCTCCAGAAGATTAATTTCACTTTATCATTTAATCAATTAGTGTGAGTAGTTGTCATTATATCTGATTTGAGTTTTATTCCTTTTCCATCTCACATTTAGCACCTCCCTGCGACTTTTCCGGAGATCTCGAGGCTTCTCACTTATATAATCAGCTGCCTATTGCTTACGTACACGGCGTGGGGAAACCACAACAAACACAAAGGGGTGAGGAGGGGTGGCTCTTTTCTGAAATCTTCCCAAAGAAGCTACTGGTTTCTCTACAATAGGAAATACATTACCTGTTTTCCTTTTCCGGCTTGATGAAGTATTTTTTGTGATGGTGAAAAGGATATCGACAAAACAACACAACTAACACAACCAAACAGACAAAAATGAGCACCAACGAACTTTGGCAAGATCAGAAGAGGGAGGGTATGGATCACCAGATTGACCCAAGTTTTGAAAACCAGCAAGCTGAGGCCCTGCAGTCTCTTGGTCAACTGCAGCAGCATGAAGCTATGGAGGGCCAAACCCAGAACAGTACTGAGTCTTACAGTGTTGCTGCTGCTGCAGTTGCTGCTTCTAATGATCAAAAGGTTGTTAATATTCAGGCCAGTGCACCATCAGCATCTCAACCTGTTGATTCCACACCACTGAGTCGTGTTGGCAAGCCATTGACAAACACCAAGAGAGCTCAGCAAAATAGAATGGCTCAGAGGGCATTCAGACAACGTAAGGAGGCATATATCAAAGAGATGGAAGAAAGATGTAAGGAAATCGATATGTTGAAGAAAACTATTGACGATCTCACCGCTGAGAATAGCCAACTAAGAGACTACAGTCTAACACTACAGGCCAAATTGATTGAGCAGCCAGATGTTCCTACTCCTCCTGTGATCTTCAATGGCAGAACTAAGAAGAACTAAGATATCCTTAGTTGTTGCCTTTCTTTATGTCCCATTTTCTTTTTGATGTATTACTAGAATTTATCTGTTTGAGCCCTAATTATCAAACTTTAATGTACGATATACTTATATTTTATATATTGCACGTATAGTTCGCCATTAACAAACATATTCTGACCAAAGAATTATATATTTCGGAATAATTGGGAGTGTTTAACAATTTGAGACCTACTTGGACTTAAAATAACTTTGTCAGCATCTACAGCTAATTGAACTCAGGTCTGGATAATTCAATGAATAAAATCTATGTAGTTGTCTTTACGTAGTAAAGATCCAGCTTAATGGGATAATCAACTATAGCATGAGTAGGAAGTCAAATAAATCAGAAAACTCTCTCTTCACCGGTGTAATTGAAGAATTTTCCACTGTCCTCTTTTTTCAAATTAGAAAGTAGTTTCAATTGGGCTTCGCTGCTCTCATCAGGGGTGATTATAGAACCCTTGAGGAGTTTGACAGCTTCTGGATCTTCGATCTGGTCAATGGCTGTCAAGCCCATATCAGTGGCAACTGCACCTGGATGGACAGAAACAACTATGAAGCCATCTCCAGCCAATTCCCAGGACAAGTGCTTTCCGAAATGATTCAATGCAGCTTTTGACATACCGTAAGCAGTAGTAGGAAAAGCGAGGAAGTCACCAATGGAACTAACACTAGTAGAAACGAGGTAAACCACTCTTGTATCCCTTTTGTACAAGTATGGAAGTAGAACCTTAGTGATCATCACAGGTCCAAGAGTGTTGGTAATAAAACATTCAAGCCAAAGTTCTCTTGGAACGTTGATCATAGTGGTGTTCACAGCTGGTGGGGCAATACCAGCATTGGAAATGAAATAGTCAATACCATCACTTGCAACTTTGGATAACTGTTCATCTAATTGATCAATGGATTCCTGAGAGGATACATCCAATTTCACAACGTGAACGTTTCCTTTCTTACTCAATTCATTGAGTTCTTTAGCAGTAGTTGGATCTCTTGCAGTGGCAATAACGGTGTTGGATGGATCAGCTGCAAGTTTCTCGGTCAATTTAAGACCAATACCTCTGTTAGCACCAGTGATGAAGTAAACCTTAGACATTTTTTCTGTAGAAAAATTATTATATGAAGTGATTTGATAGCAGAAGAAAAGGAATTTGAAAAAAATGGCATTATGCTTGATATTTATACCCCTTGGTACAAAGGAATCAAAGAGTACACAATTTCCGGAATTCCGTTTTGATGATCAATCACCCAATGCTTAGTCCCGCTAACACCGTCCTAACACCGTCCTCCGTTATCGGCGGCGCATGAGTTAAGTGAAATATTTGTAAGCTCTCCTTGGCATAATGTAAACGTGAATCGTAAGTAAGAAATATGAGTTAAATGCGCATTATACAATTCCATCTGGTTTAAGTATAATGTCAATAACAAAGCTATCGAATATTCGTCAGTAAAATAAAAAATTAAATTTATATAATACTGATCACGTGATCTGCGACGTTTTCTGCAAGTTTTCTAATTTTTCAATTCTATATATTTCAATTATAAAGTGTGGTATACACTTTAATCACTCTATGATGAAGAAGACAGATGTATAATTTATACTATAAAATGTCATGTGGAAAAGAGCATAAAACAGTTTGAACAATATTAATGTGTTGCGCTTATAATCTGTCGAGTAAAACCCGCGCACCAAGTCTTTTATGGATAACAGCAAGCTTGCTGTCTTTTGCAACTGTGTATAAAGGTACACAAAATTATAATGGAAACTCTGCTTTTCTTCTGTTTATCAAACCAGATGGTTAATTTTGTTATATAATCCGACTTATATATAATTTCAACAATGTCATTTGTGTTAAATTGGGGATTCAAGTACATTTCCCAAAGGGTACGTTATGACTCTATAGCTGCATTAAGACATTAATCATACTAACCAATTCATTTATAATGCAGATTTTTAGAGAGAACAAATGGAACAAGTTTGGAACTGAAGATCCTTACCATGATACAGTAAGTTTTATCGGAGAAAATACTATAATACAATTTGATCGAAGGACTAACCTTAATAGTACGAAATCGAACAGCATTCATTCTTTGGCGGACCTTCCAAGAAACTTGTAAAGACACCAAAAAGGACCCCAGATGGATTATCTGAGAATGACGCCAATGTTTTGAAAAGGGTCACAAGACGTGCTTACCATTTGGATATGTTGTTTAATGTCTTTGGGTATAGGATTGGATGGAGTGGTATAGTGGGGATTATTCCTGTTGTAGGAGACGTTACAAGTGTGGTATTTTCATTGCTCTTGTTTAAGACTGCAAGAGAAGTTGATGATGGTTTACCATGGCAAATTCAATTATATCTCTTGTTCAATATTGTGATTGATTTCGCTCTTGGTCTTGTACCAATTGTGGGTAACTTGGTTGAAGTAATGTACAAGGCAAATTCCAGAAATGCTCTTGTGTTGGAAAAACATTTGGAAGAGAAGGGAAGGTTGAATATTGCTAGAAAGAGCATTGGGATTGATGTCGACCCACAAAAGTCCTCAAACACCACTTCAAGTCTTGGATTGAGATCTAACATGGGACAAGAGGATGCTAGAGAAGCAGCTGCACGTAAGCAACATATCATCGATCAAGAAAAATTACAGAAGAAGCTCATGGGTGGTTATACCGAAGATACCGGTTTAAGTAATCGTATGAGAGCCAAGAAATCACCATTGGACTTGTAATTAAAGAAAAAAACAGTTGTATATGAAAAAGATAAAGGTCAATGGACAAGTTTAAAGTAGAATACCATGCTACAGATTAGGAAATAAGCGCGGGTCTGCCAATTTTCTCAGTGTCGGCAGCGCAACCTTTTAACATCAACAAACATCGAGCACAAAGGAACCGGCCACTCCATAAGACATGTAACAAGAAAAAGTTGAACCCCCACCCCCCCCCTCACCGATGGATACTGCTGCCACGCTTGACCAGTACACCCAGGACATATCGAACCTCCCTGCGGAGTTACAGCATTTGCTTGCTGAGCTGGGAACGCACGATAGTGATCTGTACGACATTCGTAAGCGTGTTAATCAAAAGGATGGAGCCATCCATAAGTTTATCAAGCAACATGGTTCGCTGACAAAGAATCCAAAGGAAGGACAACTGTATCCAAAGATAAGAGAAGACTTTAAAGAGGCCATGGAACTGCAAAAGCAAAAGTGCATAACTGCAAATACGGCGTTATTCTTAACTGCAAAACATCTCGTCAAATTAGAGAGTGATATGGAAAAGCTCCGAGCAGAAGGGCTTTTGGTTGTGGAAGATACTGATCTTGAGCTAGATGAAGACTTTTTCTCTAGTAGAACAACAACAAGAGCAAATACAGAAACACTCACTGGTTATAGCACGAACTCTATTACTAATGCATCGACCGCCACTGTTCCACAATTGGCTAATGCTATGGTAAACTCTGCAACAGCTGCTGCCAATGCAGCTTTGGATGTTAATCCAGCTTTGAAGAAGTCTAATAGAAAAGCATCTGCTGTGAAGGCGCAAACACCAACAGTTGCATCAACAGTAAGAACAGTCAAGAGACAGAAAACAGAAGAGACAAGAACACCAGAACCGGTAGAGATAACGGTCATTCCAACCACTGTTACCAAGAAATCGTTGAACTCACCAAGGGTGGATCAGGCAGGTGGTAATGGAGATGTAACGAAAGATGATGACCAATTGTATTGTTTCTGTCAACGTGTATCATTTGGTGAAATGGTTGGTTGTGATAATGATGATTGTAAGTATGAATGGTTCCATTTCGAATGTGTCGGTTTACAAACACAACCAAAGGGCAAATGGTATTGTACGGAATGTGAAGCTGCCATGAAGAATAAGGAGAATAAAAAGAAGAGAAGACACGATTAATATGTTCTACAACTTTTTTTTTTAAAAAAAAAAAATTAATAATGATGTTATGATATTGAAATAAGCACTCTTTAATCTATTATGCGAGTGTCACAAGTAGCACTATAAACATCTTAGTAATTATAAGGAATCATGGACGAGTGAGACCCCAAAGTAACATACCCTGAATAACGAATGAGTAGATTAAGAGGAAGTAGTTTGATGACTTGTTTGTTCTGTTTCTCATTGTATGGGCAGAGTTGTGGTTACCAGTGAACAAGTTGAATCTGATGGCTCTTAACTCAAAGAATCCATAAGCGGCAAAGAGATAAACGTAAATTAGCCAGTTGAATCCAGAGAAGGAAGAGATATTGCTGATGATCAAAATCGAAATGATTGGAACAAATTTATAACCAGTATAAGCTATAAGATCATATGTGTTTGATGAAACGTTTAACATGTAAAGGCCACCTTTTAAGATAGCCAAATCCATCAACAGATATGCTAATGTGGAACTTGTCTGAAGACCAAACACTTGTGGATGGAACTCACCTTTCAATCCGGCTATCATTGCACTGAGAAGAATATATGTGACAAGGCCCATAAGAGGGATGTAGAAATCTGGTGCATTTTTGTCATCAACCGGGTATGCAAATCCCTCAGAGACATATGAGCTCTGTGTGTTATCCTGTGATGGATCAGGTTTTCTTTCCGATCTTTCCCAACGTTGGTGTGTGAAAGGGAACAATATCAAGAGTAGTTTAGAAGAAACATATGAATTAGATACCTTGAAATAGCCCTTAATGGCACCAACTGGGACGTACTTATTAAGCTCTGAGTTCACATATTTCGTACCTGCCATCATAGCACTCTGTCCTGCTTGGAAAGTCATGGCAGCAGTTGGATCGTTAATGTTGAACATACCATCATTTCCAAAAAAGCTCTGCTGTTGTGATTGTTGATTTGGTTGTTGCTGGAATTGACCCTGCTGTGGGTATGTCTGGCTGTACTGTTGCTGTGATTGATATTGCTGCTGCTGATGTTGATGCTGTTGTTGTTGTTGCTGTTGCTGTGGCACAAACGGACGCTGTGGCTGAGGTTGTTGAAGCCTGCTGTGGGTGGTAGTTTCTACCTCCGCATCATATGGATTGTACGACATATTTCAGTGTAATAATCTCCAATTGTCCTTTAAATTACAGCAAAAGATTAGCAAAGATTTATAAAGAGGCACTCGAAACTGCTTCATTTCAAGCCCAATCATTTGTTCGCGCTCTCTCTCATACGTGGTGTCGGGGTGTTTCGCCATTAAAGTCACGTGATACTGATCTAAGCACTTGAACACTAGAGGTATCAACTTTCCCATATCTACCCGCAGTTTTTTGTAAAGATGAATGGGATTTATCTACTAATATCTCAGAGATTCTCTTGTGTGGTTTGCACTTTTTTTTCGGTCTAATCTGGCTTCTCTAAATTCTACAAAGTATACTTACCTATAAAGTAAAGCGACGGTCACGTGCACAGCCCGATTTGGGAGCGACGCGAAACTTTTCCTATGGACGCGTCGCGCGATTCGGTTTCGTGTTTATTGGGGCACTGAGAGATGGTTCTTTCTTTTATAGAGGATGCTGCAATTGATAAGAATTTATTGAATACAAAAAATAACAAAGAAAAAGTCTTCGTACCATAGAAGCAAATACATATATATATAACCATACGTGCAACTCTACAAACACATACAAACAACACAGCTTCCATATCATTTGTGGACCGGGCTCATCACTCTCATTATTTCACGCATACAAACAGATACACATAATAACAAAAAAGAGAAAATGCCTCCAAAAGCAGGCGGATTCAACACACGTTACAATAAGGCCGGTGCTGCTGGTAGTGGTTACAAACCCAATGATGACAAGGCAGGTGGTCGTACTCCCTTCAATGCTGGAATGAACACAATGAACAGACTAGAAAAAGTTAAAAAGACAGATGAGATCGATTCTATGATGGGATTTGACAGGTACGATGGTGGTGCCCCAAGAACAGGCTGGCTCCTGAATATGCATGCCACCTTACTTCCATCAAAAGATTTCCTCAACGGTGTGGCCGGTGTAGATTACTATTTCCTTGATGAAGATGGTGGCTCATTCAAGGCTACAATCCAACTTGACCCATATTTCTTTGTCTGTTGCACACCAGGATTCGAAGGTGATGTTGAAGAGTATTTGAAAAAAAGACTTGAGAATTTCATTAAGACGGTTTCAAGAGTCACAAAGGAGGATTTGTCTATCCCCAATCATTTGATCGGAATTAACAGATCCCTTCTCAAACTCAGTTTCTCCAACCAAAATGACCTCATGGAAGCCAAGAGATACCTCCAACCTATCATCAAAGACAACGAGTCTAAAAGAGAACACAGAGAGATATACTCAGCTGTGAACACAAATTATAATAGAAGCAAGAACGGTGAGTTGTCTACGGCGAATGCAGGTAGCAATGACGTTTCAGAATATATTGAAGACATACGTGAACATGATGTTCCATATCCTACTCGTGTCTCCATTGACAGAAACTTGAGAGTCGGTAAATGGTACAAAGTCTCCGCTGAGAACCAGGAAATCATCTGCGAAGAGATCCCAGATAGAATTGATTTTGGTGATACAACTGTGATGGCATTCGATATTGAAACCACAAAGAGACCATTAAAGTTTCCAGACTCTGCTACTGACCAGGTTATGATGATTTCCTATATGATCGATGGTGACGGTTTCTTGATCACAAATAGAGAGATCATTTCTGAAGATATTGAAGATTTTGAGTATACACCGAAAAAAGAGTATCCTGGTCTCTTTGCCATTTTCAACGAAGCTGATGAGAAGGCAACTCTTGAAAAGTTCTTTGAGCACATCCGTGAGGCAAAACCCCAGATTATTGCCACTTTTAACGGTGACTTCTTCGATTGGCCATTCATTGAAGCGAGAGCTGCTGTCCATGACTTGAACATGTACGATGAAATTGGATTTGCCCCAGATAGTGAAGGCGAGTACAAGTCCACTTACTGCTCCCACATGGATTGTTATAGATGGGTTAAGAGAGATTCTTATCTTCCACAGGGTTCTCAAGGTTTGAAAGCAGTGACAACAGCAAAGTTAGGCTACAACCCTATTGAACTGGACCCAGAACTAATGACCCCATATGCATACAGTAAGCCGCAGCTTCTCTCCGAGTACTCTGTCTCTGATGCTGTTGCAACATACTACCTATTCAAAAAAATTGTTAACAATTTCATCATTTCTCTTGGTATCATTCTCCCGCTGAACCCGGATGAGCTATTGAGAAAAGGTACCGGTACCTTGTGTGAAATGTTGTTGATGGTTCAGGCTTACGCACATGACATTCTCCTTCCCAACAAGCATGTGGACCCACCTGAGAGATTTTACGATGGTCACTTGCTTGAGTCTGAAACGTATGTTGGTGGGCATGTTGAGTCTCTTGAAGCTGGTGTCTTTAGATCAGACTTGGATGCTGAGTTCACTATTGACCCAACAGTTATCGATGAATTGTTAGGAGACTTGGAGGGTGCCCTGAAGTTTAGTATTACCGTTGAAGGTAAGGCCAACTTGGATGATGTTACCAATTTTGATGAAATCCATGAGAAGGTCAAATCCCAACTCATTGAGTTAAGAGATAACCCAAAAAGAAAAGAAAAACCACTGATCTATCACGTTGATGTCGCATCAATGTATCCAAACATTATGTGTTCTAACCGTCTCCAGCCAGATTCGATGAAGACTGAGAAGGACTGTGCTGCCTGTGACTTTAATAGACCTGGTAAGACCTGTGATAGAAGGATGGAATGGGCATGGAGAGGTGAGTTCTATCCGCCTAAGATGGATGAGTACCAGTTGGTGAAGAGATCGCTTCAAAATGAAACATTCCCTGCAAAATACCCAAACCAACCAAGACGTACCTTCGATGATCTCCCATATACCGAGCAAGTCTCCCACATCAAGAAGAGACTTCAGGACTATTCACGTAAGAACTATCATAAAGTTAAACAGACTGAAACAATCAAGAGAGAATCTATCGTTTGTCAAAGAGAGAATCCATTCTATGTGAACACTGTCAGAGATTTCAGAGACAAGAGATACGACTTTAAAGGTCTCGCCAAAGTATGGAAGAACAAAGCTAGTGGGCAATCCGCTGAGGAGAAAGAAGAGTCTTTGAAGAAAGCTGTCTACTACGACTCACTACAGTTAGCTTACAAAGTTATCTTGAACTCTTTTTATGGTTATGTTATGAGAAAGGGTTCTAGATGGTATTCCATTGAAATGGCTGGAATCACTTGTTTGACTGGTGCGACTATTATTCAGATGGCCAGATCTTTGATTGAGAGGTTGGGTAGACCGTTGGAGCTTGATACCGATGGTATTTGGTGTATTATTCCAAGTTCTTTCCCTGATAATTACCAGTTTAAGTTGAAAAACGGAAAGAAAGTATTCTTGTCCTATCCCTGCTCTATGGTCAACTACTTGGTCCACGAGAAGTTTACCAATAATCAATATCAAACTTTGATTGACCCTGTCACGAGAAAGTATGCCACACATGCTGATAACTCTATTTTCTTCGAAGTTGACGGTCCATACAAGGCAATGATCTTGCCAACTTCCAAAGAAGAAGGTAAGGGTTTGAAGAAGCGTTACGCTGTTTTCAATGACGATGGTTCTTTGGCTGAATTGAAGGGTTTCGAGTTGAAGAGACGTGGTGAGTTACAACTGATTAAGAACTTCCAGTCTGATATATTCAAGCTCTTTTTGGAAGGTGACACGTTAGAATCGTGTTACGGTGCTGTCGCAAATGTTGCTAATCGTTGGTTGGATGTTCTGGATACTAAGGGTTCAAATCTTGAAGATGATGACCTGTTCGAATTGATTTGTGAAAACAAAAGTATGTCTAAGAGTTTAGATGAGTATGAAGGTCAGAAATCGACATCTATCACTACTGCAAAAAGATTGGGAGAGTTTTTGGGTGCTGAAATGGTGAAGGATAAGGGTTTGGCCGTTAAGTACATTATATCAGAGAAGCCGAAGAACGCCCCTGTCACTGAACGTGCCATTCCTGTCTCCATTTTCTCCTCTGAATTGACTGTCAAGAGAAACTTCCTAAGAAGATGGTTGTTAGACCCATCATTGGACGAGTTTGATCCAAGAACTATCATTGACTGGAACTACTATAGAGAACGTCTTGAGTCAGTAGTTCAGAAGATTATTACTATTCCAGCTGCTTTACAAAATGTTGATAACCCTGTTCCTAGAGTTGCCCATCCAGATTGGCTCCAAAAGAGGATTGCAACTAAGAACGACAAGAAGAAGCAATCATCACTGGCTTCTTTCTTCACGAAGAGTAAAGAGAATCCAATTAATATCTTAAAAGATATTGAAGATATTGGTAAAGATGAGTCTTACAGAAAGCCAATGGTTGGTAAAGTGACATCCAAGAAGCGTAAGGCTATGTCGAAAGTATCTGATGAACCAACGGAAGAGGAGATCAACTTACTGAATGGCCCTTGCCCATCCATCGAAGACGACTATACTGGATTCTTAGAGTACCAGAAACTCAAGTGGAAGGTGCAGCAGAAGGCTAGAGAAAGAAGAAAGAAATTGTTCGGTGATTCTGGCGACTCGGGGCACAGAACAACCGTCGGAAGTATGGTTCGTAATCAAGCTGAGAATTTTGTTGGCTCTACTTGGGAGGTTATTCAGTACAAATTTGATAACAATGCCGGTGACGTTAGAGCGTTTGTCCTGATTGACGGTAAGATTCAGTCATTTGTCTTCCATGTTCCAAGAAAGCTATACTTGAGTCTCAGAAGTAAAGCACTTCCTGATCACTCCATCCCAAGCTGCGAAGTTGAGAAGGTATCAAGTGTTCTTCCTAACGGAGTTAAATCGTCCAATCTCTTTAAGCTGACAATGCCTGAGAGCGTTTACCAGTCTGAACTTAAC
Source organism: Petasospora bimundalis (assembly GCA_030569745.1). NCBI lineage: Eukaryota > Fungi > Ascomycota > Saccharomycetes > Phaffomycetales > Wickerhamomycetaceae > Petasospora > Petasospora bimundalis. Next base: position 168,962 of record JAJMLR010000010.1, read on the forward strand.
AAAACGGGCAGCTTGTTACACCACCCAAGTGTCTGTGGTGTCTTTGAGTCACAAATTGAACCTACTGAGAGAGTCATCATGGAACTTGGTAACTCTGTGGTTTTTAACAGTACAAAGGTTGGTGCTTTGGGTAAATGTTTGAAGAACGGTTTTGATATGAAGTCACTCGCTATGACGGACACTACGTATTATTTGAGCAGATTTTCCATGCAAACTGCTTACTTGTTCCACATGGTTACCAATGAGTATCAGATCTTTTCTTTGTTCAACTCTTGGAGTAATAAGGCATTATTATTTGTGCTTAAGCCAACAAAGAATGCTCAGCCACTTTCTGGTAATTTGGAGAAGATTTACAGAGATCTCCATGAGATCAAGAGAGAGAAGCTCAGTGGATTAAGCCACATTGTGGAATATAAGGAAGAAATGGAGTTTGAGATTCAACACTTTGAAGATCTATCTAAGCTCTATAGACGTCTTAATAGCTTCATTAATAAGATCAATGAGGAGACCCCAACCAAACCTATGTTCATTTTGCAATCTCCAAAATCAAAGAATCTCATAAAGATCCTCAAAAATCTCTCAGATTTCCCAACCATCAATATGAACGTCAACGAAGTTCAACTTCCGGCCATCGGCTGGCAATCGATTGTTTTGAAGAGAATTTGCAATCACTTCTTGTCTTTAGCACCATGGATCAACCACTTGAAGAACTTGGCCAAGTACGGCAATATTCCGATTTGCAACCTGAAAACCGATGACATTGGTTACTTGATTGATATTGAGTACGCTAGAAGATTAAAGAACAACGACATTGTTCTCTGGTGGTCACCAAAGCCAACTCCAGATTATGGTGGAGCGGAGAGAGATGTCTTAATGATTGAAGCTGAAAGCTTCGAATTCCCAGTAATCAATAACCCAGAAGTCTATGAGACGACATCAATTGAGGTGGAGATTGGGAATCTGACCATCAATACAGTTCTGACATCCTCTCTTCTGAACGATGCTGAGGGAACCGACATGGCTGATGTTGAAACTATTGAGGGTCAAATCAACGGTGGTTCTTCCATTCTTGCTGAGGATTCTTTCTCTGGTCCAAGTTTGAACGTGTTGAGAGCTATGGTAAAAGACTGGTGGGATGATGCCGTGAAAAGTAATCCTAATGCTGATTCTATGATCCATACATTTGTTGCCTGGGTTCAAAAAAGAGAGTCTTTCCTGTTTGACTCCTATTTGAAATACCACGTCCACAATTTAACAAAGAAGGCGCTGTTGCAATTGGCAGGTGAGTTCAACAAGCTTGGTGCGTCAGTTATATTTGCCAACAGATCTAAGATGATTTTGAAGACTTCCAAAATCTCTGTTGAAAACTCATATGCTTACGCTCAGTACATTGTCAAGGCTGTCAGATCCAGACCTCTGTTCAACTTCCTGGATTTACGGATTGATAAATACTGGGATTTGCTGGTTTGGATGAACCCGTATAACTACGCTGGTAGGGCCTGTATTGAGATATCTGATGATGAACAACAGGAACTTATTGGTATTTCGAAATGGCAGATCAAGCAATATCTACCTCAAATATATCAACCTGAGTTTGACGATTGGCTCGTGATTTTCTTAGACTCATTGATCAAGAGCAAGACTCAGAATGGAACTAATTTGGATGGCACTCCAAGAGTGACGCAATTACACAACATCCTAAAATTGCAAAATAATGACGCTGCTAAGCCATCTGAAGAAGATATTGACAACGGTATCACCTCACACTTCAGAAAACCTTTGATTAAGAGACTTAAGCAACTTCTTCGTAATCAAACTGAGGCGATCTTTGATCCTGATATGAAAGCTGAATACGACTTCCCAAGACCACCGGGCTTCCATTTGAACCCAAAAAACCCATTGGTTGAACTAGTTAAATCTCTTTCAGCTGTGTTTGAACTCTCTCAATCTAGGGATTTGGAAATGAGATTACTGAAAAAGGAGATGCTTGAAATTCTGGAGGTGAAGGAGTTTTCTGCCGAAGGGCGTTTCCTGGATCCTAGTTCCTCATTGGTCATGCCCGCTGTACTTTGTGAATACTGTCATCAGACTAGAGACTTGGATTTCTGCCGTGATGATGAAAAATCTCTTTGGGCCTGTGAGAATTGTGAGAAGAATTACAATAAAGCCCATTTGGAGTTGATGTTGATTGAATCTCTCGAGAAGTTGGTTACCAACTATTACATCCAGGACGTGAAATGCTCCAAATGCCGTAAAATCAGGGGAGACGAAATGTCTGCTTATTGTTCATGCTCCGGAGCCTGGACTCCTACTATGGCCAAGAAAGATGTTAATGAGAAGGTCGGTGTTCATGACCAGATCGCAGACTACTATGACTTAAAACTTTTGAAGGATCATATTGAACAAGTGTTCTGAGTCTATTTATATACGAATGATTAATTTATGTTACGATTAAAAAGCACGAGAAGTAGAGATATATATGACACAACAAAAGCGCAGCTCTTTTTGGGAGCCTGGAAGGTACTACGATTGAACATATTAATAAGTAATTCATTTACAGGCAGTATAGTTAGTGGACAGAAACTCATACGGCGCTTTCATAAGTTGGTCTCTTCTCTGGCAAGGAGTAGAGCTTATCGTAGTCAACAACATGACCGTTTAACGTGGCTTCATATTTCACTGGCAGCTTGAAGAGGTTTCTGATATCCAGATGGTCATCACCGGAAGCAAACCAAAAGTCAATACAATTCTGCTTCAGGCCATAGTCTGTTGGAATCTCCATCATCATCGAGCGATCTGTGACACCAAATAGTTGCTTCAATGCAATTGCAAACTGGTTAAGACCTGTGATAAGGCAGAAACCACCAACACATGTCTTGCTGTGAGATCCAGGAGCTTGTGATGTACCGGAATCAGTGGTGGATCCTGTCAGCTCCAGTGGGGCACTTGAATAGTACGGGTTCTGGCCCTGTGAGCCGCCTCTTGTCAGGGCAGTTAACTCCATTGTGGTTATACCTTTGGTTATTTGGAATGTCTGCGAGAAAAGAAGGAAGGAAACCCAGATGAATTGGAAGGTTGCCCAGGCACAAATGAGAAGTGTGAATGGTGCATATGTGAGGCCTGCACATAGCTCATCGTTAAGTAAAGAGCATTGCAAATCATCATCATCGAAAGTATCAAAGTATTCGCCTGCAAGTGAGATGAGCGAAATAATAGACAGCCAAAGTGAATAAACGAAGAAGAGGAAAACCTTGTGATTTCTCAAGCCAACGTCATTGTACACCCACGGACATGTGTGATCGAATCTAGTAACACATTTCTTGAGGAAGTGAGAATACTTTGATCTCATTGGTTTTCTAACAAAAGTGTGAATACAGAAATGTTTGGCATCAAATTTACCCACTTGTAGTAAATCTGTGATATTTTGTTGGATCTCTGCAGTCGACTCAGGTTGTTCAATGACACCTGGGTCTCTGAACATTGCTCTTCGGAAGCAATAGACAGTAGAGTAAGTGAATGCAAAGAATATGAGGTTTGTGAACGGAGCCTCTAGTAGTGTGTTTGGCATTATTGAAGTAATCCATACAATAATTACCCAAAAGGTTGACGAAGCAAATGTACCTGCAAGGAATGGAGAACTAAGGAAGGCATTTGGGCCTCTGTTGTAACATGGAAGAAGGTATTTCTTCAAGAACTTCTGTGATACCAAAAACAACATTGCACAGCCGAGAATTGCAACAAGTGGGTGGGAGTCGGAAAAGATTTTGAATACTGCACCCATTAGAGGGAAAGGCATGAAGAATGTTATCACTTTAGCCGTTTTCTCATCGAATGCCTTGTAAATCGGTTCACCAGTTGAATCGAAGCCTGCTTCGTATAAAGCTGTTATCAGCTGATGTGTACTATTCATGTCCTTGGCAATATCAAAGCAGTTTTTGCTCTCGTTTGTAGTAGCATTCACATCTGATCCTTCTTCAAGGAGTCTCTCCAGACATTCTTTTGTACCACGGATCAATGCCCAATGTAGAGGAGTGAAGCCCTGAGAGTCAACTGCTCTTACTGAGGCCCTTGCCTTAAGTAACACATCCACAGTCAAGGAATCACCCTGGTAAGCAGCCCAGTGGAGCCCGGTTCTTCCATTAGGGTCTCCGAGATCGATATTCACCGTGTCAAGGAAATTCACCACGTAGATCACGAGCATCACATTTGATGAATGCACAGCGAGATGGAGAGCATTGAAACCTTGAGAATCTGTTTTAAGTGGGTCAGCGCCTGCTTTGACAAGAAAATCCACAATGTACACGAGGCCGTAGCGACATGCCCAGTGGAGTGGCGTAGCTTTCAGTTCGCCTCCTTCCTTATCAACGAGGGCTCCATGCTCAACGAGGTACTTAACAATTGAGAGCCTGTTGTTGATGGCAGCCCAATGGAGGCCAGTGACACCGTTGATATCATTATCCTCGCCAATCTCCACGGCAGAGGATTCAACGAGGTCCTTAACGGTGACAATGTCACCACTCTGACACGCCTGAATGTATTTGGTGATGAGGATGTCCTGCTCTTCTTTAATGGCCTCTCCGGCAGGCGCCAGTGACGAATTCGAGCTCAAAACAACCTCCTCGATCTCCTCCTCAGAGTTAATCAGTGGCTCGTTGGAATTATCATCCGCCATCTTTTTTCAAAACTACTCGTTTCCTTTGTGTTAATTGTTTGCTGAAGTGGCAGTGAAGTTGAGGTTCTCTCCCCCCCCATTGTGTTTTTATTTCACAGCGTACACAGCCCGCGAACTTCGCCTCGCACCGATTTCTCATTTTACTTTCATGTTTTACTATCTAATACCCACTGAAAAGCACATATTTATTCGTTATTTTAACATTTCCAGTAGTTCGCTTGCGATTTCCTTGGCCTCTCCGTTTTTGTTGTGTTTCAATACCTCAACACAACATGGAATGAGTCCTTGGAAGGCGCTGGTGTTTTCCGAGTGGAAAACGATGTTATATACAACAAACAACACACGTTCCATCAAATCACCTTCTGAGGGTTGTTCTTTTGCCAAAGAGATGAGAGTCTCATTGAGATCCGAGTTCTTTACCAGCTCACAGGAGACAAACGGAATTCCTGCAGCTACTGAAAAAGAAGCCACAGCAGAACATTGTGATTTGATATCATCTAGCTTCATCATCTTCACCACTAGTGCAAACCTCTTTCGAGCTTTGATACTTTCTGGGTCAAACATATCCGGTAAATTAGATGGTGTTTGCATCAAATTAGATATGAGCTCTAAAGTTGCCCTTCTCAATAGTGTATCTTCCTGTGTCAATAAATCATCAATGGTATCCCATTGGGTCTCATATAGTCTCCCATTATCCATTACAGATAAGTTCGTCAGCGACAAAAGACATTGGAATTGATCTTTCAAAGTGGCTTCAGGAATTGATAAAAACTCGAATAGGAAATTCACTGCACTCTTTGGAGAATAAGTGTTGAAAACTAACTGTGGATTTGAAGTTACTAGTAACGTTGATAGAGCTCTATAAGCAAGCAATTTAGTATCTGTGTTTTCCTCTTCACGACCGAGAAAATCCATAATTCTTAATAGACCACCTTGCTTGATTACTTCCGAGTGATTTGCCTTTTGCTTAGAGACATTGTATAAAATAATGATCACTTGATTCATTGATGCCCTGGATAACTTTGAAAGCAAACATATTTTGGAAATGACTTTACGTTCAACAAGATCTTCAATGAATTCTTGAATTTCCTCTTCAGACTCTTGAACATCATCATCTAAACCCTTGGTGGCCTGCTTTTTGAGCTCATTAATCTCGTTCTTTTCTTCAATAGATGACAAATTGGCCAATAACACCAAAAGACCATAAACTATATTCACCGGTGGATCTTCCAACAATTTAGTGATATCAAACACAAATCCTTCATCCTGCCTTAACCTTATTTTAACAGATGTCTTGATTGACAAATAAGCTAGTGCCTCTATGGAGTTTTCGGTGAGCTTTTCAAGAAATATATCTAAAAGGTCATCCAATGTTAGAGATTGTTTCTCCTCTAGTGAGCTGAAGTTCCAAGTCTTCACAATAACCAAAGCAGCAAGTGTTTTGATCTCATCATTTGTGGAATGGGTTCCAGATATCAGTAGATCCAGGAACTTTTGAGAGATCCCCTTCCTTAGACCATCGTCAACACATGCAACTGAGAGCAGTTGTAATCCATCTTTAATCACTTTTTCAGATTTACTAGGACCAACTTGTGAAAGTAAGAATTGTAAACTGTTCATACCAAACACATCAACGGCTAATGAACTGTTCAACTGGAAAAGTAAGGTCATCAACTTGAACGAAGGGATATACTCCTCCTGTAATGATAGTATTTCAAGTTGTTCTTCAAATACGCTGAAGGTCTTGTCTTGATATAGGGCAAAGAACTTTATCAAGGTCATAACGACAATGTCATGTTCAATATAAGGGACAACACTGGATATCACTGGCGTTAGTTCATCGAGAGTGTATTGGAAGTTGTTGATAAATGAGTCAATCAATTGTAGAATAAAGTCAGGGGATGATGAAGTCTTGAGACTGGACCGCAGATGGGTCATATATGATAGAGACGCCGGTTTCGTTAGTCTTTGTAACAGTGGCTTAGTATCACCCAATCTCTGGATCAATTGAAGTGTTACATTGATGTTAGACTCCAATCTCCCGGTTAAATTTTCAATTTCATCAGCACTTGGTGTTGTAAAGAGTCGTTTGATCTCTGCTATTGATGCTGATTCAGGATCGGAGTAAAGTGAGTTTATAGCGGAATTCGATGCTTCTTTTTCCACAATGGACAATTTTTCCATTGATAAACCTTCAGATCCATCCATTTCCTCGAAATAATGAGTTCTTTAGACACTTTTTCTCTCAACAATATTCATACGGAAGCACTTTTTGAAAGATGTCATTGGGGGGGGCCTCGCGTTTTTTCCCAATAAATGCGAAACCCGAAACAGCTGCGTCAATCTCTTCCATCAACAACCGAATAAGCAGTATAACTCACTGAAAAAAGAGCAGAGAACCGGGGACTCTGTGACTTCCTCATTCATCAAAATCACCTTTATGCCCTCTAAGGATTTGGACGTTCTCAAGGCGCGAGATGTTGATGTCTACTCACTTCTCAATGTGCCATCCACAGCATCCGATACGGTTATTCGAAGAGCATATCGTCAACAAGCACTGATATACCATCCGGATAAGAATCCATCAACTGAAGCTGCTGAGAAGTTCCATCTTCTGACACTGGCATTGAACGTACTGAGCGATAAACATCTAAGGAGTGAGTATGATCAGTGGCAAAATGCAAAGACAATAGAAAAAGCCCGTACGCAACAGTTAGATGCATCGAGGAGAAAGATGAAAGAAGAATTAGAGGAGGCTGAAAGGAATGCATCGATTACACAAGAGAAGAGAATGTGGAATAAGAGGAAAGCTACGGAATCATTGGATCAACAAGCAGCTCTAATAGAGCGATTGAGAAAAGAAGGCGCTTTAAAGAGAAATCAACTAGAAAAGGAGTATCTTGAGAAGTTGAAGTTCAAGGGAGATATATCATCAACGGATGTCCATTTAGGTAGAAGAGCCTCACCAGATTCTAAAGACAGTAGGACTGTTAAAGTTAAATGGAAGTTTAAAGAGGGAATCTCAGATCTTTTCACCAGTGATGTTCTTGCTGGTATAATGTCGGTATTTGGCCCAATTGAATCTGCTGATATTCTTCCAAGAAAATCAACTTCATCGAAATATGACACTGGCATTGTCTCTTTTACGTCCTCAGGTTCTGCTCAAAAGGCTGTTATGCATAACTATTCTACTAAATCTGGTATCTGGGAGGGAACAGCATATAAGAAATTGTCTGGTTTACTAAGGGAAGTGAAATGGAATAAAGCGAGATCCTCTCCCGACACGATGTTCGAAGTTTTGAACAAAGATGAGATGACATTCGATGATTATTTGGATCGTACACTGCACAAGTTGCGTACTCTGGGATAGAAATGATAACCTTTGTCCTTTTTCTCTTTCTGATACATCGGCATATAACTAATGACATTAATGAGTATAATAAAATATATCTAATTGCAAAAAAAAAAATAAGAAAGGAGAAAATGTAGTCATCACATATGATTGTTCAGTATAACTGAAGATCACACTCGCGATAAAAATAAAAAAAATTAAGTGCTTTCACTGTGGATCGAACACAGGACCTTATGAACTTCAGTCATACGCTCTCCCAACTGAGCTATGAAAGCAGCTTACTGAAACAAGAAAATCTCCTTATTCGTTGTACTCAATGAAGTGCCTGAAAAAAGCGAAAAATCGAAAAACATGGCCTCAATTCTTTGTTTATGAGACTGAAAAATATATTATAGTAAATTTACGGTCTGAATTTTCATATTACATTCAAAAAAAACACGAAAAATTGACTGGAAGTATGGTTTAACAGCGATAAATAAATATTCGATACGAGGATTCAGGCTGTCAGCCCGCGCTTGCCCGCGCTTTACGATCACCTGCAATCTCAAAATCATACAAACATCAACATCAACAAGAACAGTTCATCGATTGGATCAGCCATAAAGAGTAACGAACAAGAATCAATGGAAGCACGCAGTGATGATCTCTACTCGGTCTCGCTGATGGCAGACTCTTTAGCAAATTGTCTTGAGCAGTCTCGAGTGAAGACGGCTCATATTGAAGACCTCATTAAGTCCATTGCTCGGACCTCCGGTATTGACCTTTCAGAGATGTCAAGTCAATCTTCGAAACAAGAGGATAAAGAGATTTTAACGGATGAAGAACGGCTGAAGATTGAGAATCTCCAACTTCTGTTTGACATTCAGAGACAAGAATATCTGAAGAAACAGTGGAATGCAACCATTCAGCAGAACCAAACACTCTTGGATAGTATTGGGGATTGGGCAAAGACAAACCCAGCACAGCGTCGTGGACAATTTAGAGAGCTTCAAACGAGAGCTAAGAATACCTTAGAGGAGCTAGAGCAAAGTACAATTATGCTGAAAGATGACGTCCTGGAATCCGAGATGGAAATAAAAGAACTAATTCTGATTGTGAAAGAGCTACAACAACTGGTGGATCAGGACATTGAAGACGTTGAAACAATTCAAACTAATAAATCAGAAGCGATCAAGAAAGTGATTGAACTACAGGATAAGTACGTAAAGAGCTTAACCATTTGATTTAAAATGTTGTCCCTTAATGAAATCGATACGCCCTTGAAATGTTAATAAACGAATGCAATGATATGTATATATACTCTAGCCATATACATAGATAAAATAATTAAACCAAAATTCAGCCCAGCTGAAATGTCATAAAATCATACGTCCTGCCTTATATTTTTTATCAAAATAATGCCAGGATCAACCTCACTTCATCAACTCTGCTTCACCCTCTCATCAATGATAAATCTGAAAGAACCGCTCTTCTTTTCAATAGTTTCCTTTTCCTCATCTTTCTTGGTTTGCACAATCGGTTCCTGTGATTCTAAACAGCCACTACTGTAAGTACTCAAAACACCAGTTAACCACTTTACGGGACCAAATTGTTCAATCATACCCCACACTTTTCCAATTCTCTCTTTATCAATTCTACTAGAATTGAGAACTTCATTACAAGTAGGATCGGTCTTCTTCAATAACTTCGCAGCAGAGCACACACTCATAATGGAATTCTCCAAGTGCTCCACTTTCATCACAAAGTTATCGACACTATCCTGTGTGTCACGAACTCTTGTAGACAATAATCTCATCTCATACTCCAAACGAGCACCGGTTGCTTCAATATCAGCTAATTTCAAGTGGAATCTATCATCAGCTTGGAGCTGTAAATCACATTGGTGTATAATTGGCTTGGTTCGTTGTGATAATTTGAAAACAGAGCTTTTAGATCTTTCCAACTGAGTCTTGTGAGTACGCATTTCCTTACAATAATGATTCCAATCACATTTGCTTCTCAAAGTCTCCTGTTCAACTTGTTTTACTCTCTTGGCAATTATCTCGGGAACAACAACGCTATTCTCCCACTCTAGTACAGCATCTTCAATTAGTGAGAAACTCTTTGACTTCTTCATAAGCTTGCCTTCCTCCACTTTGGAACTCAACGTCACTGCATGGTTTTCGTAAGATAACTGTGGCGTATTAACATCCTGTGCCAGATAGGGGAAGGATAGACGTCTTTGAAGTGACCGTTTAAAAGTCTCATCGTCTGTAAGGGTGTTGATGATACGAGGAATTATATGAGGGTCCACAACTGCATCACATTGATTGAACAGTTGGCATAATTCGTCATCAACTTTTGGAGAACCACACACCTCACCAAACCCTTCTTTATCCTGTTTTGGTCTAGGAACTGCTGATGAAAAAGTCAGTTGTGATAACGTGTCATCAGCTTGCAAGATCCTTGGTAATGCTCTTATCTTACCAACACCAGATCTTAAAGTTGATGTACTCATCAATGCAGCTTGTGGACTGCGAGCAATGTAATAGTCAAATTGTTTCAAGTCTCGGCAATCACCTTTGGCGAAAAAAAGGTACTCTAATCTTGGACTGCAACTAAAGTATTTGATAGCCTTTTCCAAATCGGTAGTTAAAACGTCCCTTGCTGACTGTTCTGAACTTAATTTACCAGAAATATCATGAACAGTGGATTTGACAGCCTTCTTAAGTTTAGAGATATCCGAAGTCGATGTCTTTGATGTGACACGGAAAAGTTTATCCACTGTGATTGGATCCAAGTACCAAGTACGATTTAAACTGTAAGCTTTTTGAAACTTACCAACGTTAACTCTGAAACTGAAATAATTGAATGGTTCTTTCGGAAAATCAACAGATGCCATATCCAATCTATACAGACAACTCAATACAAACCCTAATATTGCTGATAGTGTAGTTGGACCCAATATTCCATCTTTTGGGGTGATTCCATAATAAAGTGAACCAAACAAGTTCCACCAATTTGTAATCTTCTCCTCTGTTTTGTTACATAATAAACCGTCTACAAAATTTGGATCCAATAGTTTAAAATCAACAAGACAAATTTGTACCAATGTCACAAGTTCCTTAACTGCATATGTGATATCAACTTTTGGATGTATCATATATATTTGTCTGAATTTATCTTCACAAGCATCTGATGGTGGTGAAAGAAATAAAGCTGATCTACCTCCACATTGTAAACGTCTCATGTTAACATTCACTTTGAAAAGATCCCAAACGTCATAAGCACAACCTCCAGAAACAGGAATCAAATTAAGATTTGAAGGGAAAGATGATAAATTAGTAATGAAGAGATAACCATGTTCTGTTTTTTTCAACTTAGATCCGGATTCTTCAATTTCTTCAATAAATCTAGTAAGTTTATCAGACCATTTCATAGTGTCTCTTGGAAGATGAACTCTTCCAGCTTTGATTTTGTGTAATGAATCACCAGTATAAGAGGTGATCACTGTCGAATAACGTCTTTCACATGCCCATTGCTCAACAATATAGATCTCGAATCCAGTGATCGTAACACTCTTATACTCCTTTTCGGAAAATATGGAAGTGAGAGCTTGAAAGTCTGGGAAGACATATGGTACAAGTCCTTGATCCTCAACTTCTTCTGTGGCGATCATCGGTGTTGACTGATGTGAATGAGAGAGATTGGACTGACTACTTTGTCTTCCATGCCTTGAGACCGGTGTGCTCGGTGTTTGTAACTCCAACTGGTCCACTAAGGCTGATGTCGATTGGGACACATGAAAGCCTTGCCGTGCCTTTGGACTGGGCAAGAGAGAGTCCACTTGTGATATCGATGGAGCCATTTCTCTCTCTCTCTCTTTTTTTTTTCCTTCTTTCTCTCTTTTTCTCTGCTTCTACTGGAAGTGACCACTAACAAGATGTGATAAAAGAGCTGTCTTTATGTGCTTATACAAAGAAATTGGGGGGGATCCCAATGGCAGCTTTGGCACATTATCAATCAAAATCCATGTAGGGAGGTGTTCGGGTTTTGCGCTTACTAAGCTTTATGTCACGTGACAGCGCCTTTCAGTCCCGTTTAGGAGAATGTCGCGAAACACCATAGACGATTCGGGGGGAGGAGCGAAAGACAGTGACAGAGAGGGACAGGGAGGCTTTAAGAACCAACACTTTAAAAAGGAGTTTCAATTTATAAAGCCATTGAGGTGAATTGAAATAAAATCACAGTGATCTCTTCCAAAGATGGCTAAAGAGGAGGCGATTTTCCGTAAGTATACTCAAAAGATGCTTCCTCACCCCCCCCTTCTCCGTGGTCACACAGCCTTGATAGAAAAGGACACGAGCACTGATTTGTTGATAGCCATGTCAAGGAGAAGGACCCTTTAAATAATAGAATTGGGATGGTTTACTAACAATTGATATACAGGTTCTGCGGAGATGTCACTTGTACAGCTCTATATCCCACAAGAGAGCGCTAGGGATGTAACATTGGCACTGGGTGAACTGGGTAGCATTCACTTTCTGGACTTGAATAAAGACACCAGTGCATTTCAAAGAACTTTTGTTAAGGAACTAAGAAAACTTGATAACACGGAACGTCAGCTTCGTTATTTCCGTTCTGTTATTGAAAAGCAACATAATCTTTTAATCGTTCATAATCCTTTATTGACTTTGTCACCGAGTACGGTATCGAACATTGAACAACTCACTTCTGAAGTGAGTATTATGGAGGCTAGGGTATCACAACTGGAAACATCTTATGACGATTTGAAAAAAAGGCAAAGTAGCTTGCTTGAGAATAGACATGTTCTTAATGGATCCAGAGCATTTTTCGATAATAACATTGAACAACATGCAAGAATCAGTATAGATCAAGTTGATGATGCACCACTACTTTTAGAACAAGAAAGTTTAGAGGCTGGTATTCAATTATCTAACTTACAAGAGTTGGCCTTGAACTATGTTGCTGGATCTATCCCAAGAGCCAAGGTTGAAATCCTCAATAGAATTCTTTGGAGAGCCCTTAGAGGTAACATGTTTATGAATCATACCCCTATTGAAGAAAGTATCATTGACTTACGCTCGGGAGAAGAAGTCGATAAGGACGTTTTCATCATTTTCACACACGGTGAGTTGTTACTATCAAGAGTTAGAAAGATCATTGATTCCCTTGATGGTCGTGTTTTCAATGACATTCATTCTGATCCTGAAATTTACCATCAGTCTCTTCAGCAGATAAACGCCCAAATTAATGATTTGGATCAAGTTCTGGAAAGTACACACCAACAATTGCATACCGAACTCTTTGTCATTGCCGATCAGGTTGAGACATGGCAAGCTATCATCAAGAGAGAGAAACTGGTATTCACCTCTTTGAATAAGTTTAGAGATGGTACTCGTGGATTAATATCCGAAGGATGGATTCCAACATCCGACATTGAGATTGTTAGAAATACACTTAGAGACGTTGAAGGATCAGGTCAAGCTGTTCTTAGTATCCTTTCAACAAATAAAGCACCACCAACCTTCCATCGTACAAACAAGTTCACTGCTGCTTTCCAATCTATTGTGGATGCATATGGTATTGCTACCTACCAAGAGGTTAACCCTGGTCTTGCAACAATCGTCACATTCCCATTCATGTTTGCCATTATGTTTGGTGATGTTGGACATGGTTTCCTCTTGTTCCTCGTTGCTCTTACATTGGTGTTGATGGAAAACAAACTCCTTCATACAAAGAAGGATGAAATCTTTGACATGGCTTTCAACGGTAGATATATATTGTTGTTAATGGGAATTTTTTCCATGTACACAGGTATGCTCTACAATGATATATTCTCCAAGTCAATGACTTTATTTAAATCTCAATGGAAATGGCCAGAAGACTTCCAAGAGGGAGAGACTATCACCGCAACAAAACTTGATGGCGTTTACCCATTCGGTTTAGATTGGGCATGGCACGGAACGGAAAACAATTTGATCTTCACAAACTCTTACAAGATGAAGCTTTCCATTTTGATGGGTTTCACACATATGACATACTCCTTCTGTTTCTCCTTGGTCAATTACGTCAAGAGAAAATCAAGAGTTGACATTATTGGTAACTTTATTCCAGGTATCATCTTCATGCAGTCCATTTTCGGTTACCTCTCACTCATGATCATCTACAAATGGTGTGTTGATTGGAATGCGCACGATTGGGCAGCCCCTGGCTTGTTGAATATGCTTATCAACATGTTCCTTGCCCCAGGGTCAATTGAAGACGAACTTTACTCATATCAGGCATATGTCCAAGTTGTGTTGGTTCTCGCTGCATTAATTTGTGTTCCATGGCTGTTGTTATACAAGCCAATGGTTCTTCGTGCTAAAAACAATGATTCTATTAAACTCGGTTATTCCAACCTGCATGACCAGATACACAGTGATACTGTTCTTGAGAATGATGAAAATGCCGGTGACGAATTTACCATGTCTCACTTCGAGGATCCTGAACCATTCAACTTTGGTGACGTTATGATTCACCAGGTTATTCACACAATCGAGTTCTGTTTGAACTGTGTCTCGCATACTGCTTCTTATTTGAGATTGTGGGCTTTATCATTAGCACACGCTCAGTTGTCCTCAGTGCTTTGGACGATGACTATTTCCAACGGATTCTCGAGTCTTAACTCTGGTTCACCAGTACAAGTTGCCATTACTGTATTCACTTTTGGCCTTTGGTTTGTTCTGACTGTCGCCATTCTAGTCATGATGGAAGGTACCTCAGCTATGTTACATTCTTTGCGTTTGCATTGGGTTGAGGCAATGTCCAAGTTCTTCGAAGGTGAAGGTTACGCTTATGACCCATTTACTTTTAAAGACATCAATGACAACGACGTTGAGATGTAAGTGTATCGGGACTGTTGTCGGAATGTTTATACAACAGGTCTCGAAAGCAATACTTAGCATTATTAAGGAGTATTGTTGTGGTATAATCTACATTTTTTGATACATATGATTTTCAACTTTAACAAAAGTGTTTGTCTAAACAGTACAATGACCCCCGTCTGTTTCATTAGCTGCCTTTATCAGCGTCTGTGCAGATGAGATGAACATCGTAGCAAATCCAAACACAATAGTGGCAAAGTAGGGCAATTTCTTGAGCCATGTTTTAGATGATCCTGTGATCTTGAGATTACACATTGGCGGTAAAATGAAAGCCATTATTGAAGCCGCAACTGCACCGATTAATTCGAAGAGAGCTCCTAAGTTACATGTGAGTAAAGAGATGCCCATTGTTATCAGCACCAAGACTGTAGTCAAAATGGTATGAGCCAAGGTTGAAAGTTCGGGTGATTTTGTGTGGTTGATGTAGTAAAGATCACGCAGAACATCTCGAAGTACAAATAATTCGAGTGGGTATGTGGTAACCATATTGAAACCAAAACAGAAACGTGCAATGTTAACAATGTTATCATCACCGGGGAAATTGTTGAGGATGTTACCCTTCGTAGCGTCTTTAAAGTTAAGGAACCCACCAAATCCAATCAAAGCCAAAGCCACCATTGATACAAAACAACTTGCGTGTGTCAACTTGGAGAATCTATTTAGACTTGGGTTTTTCAAAGAGTGGAAGATGAAACTTGTGTTATGATGGCAAACAAGTGCAAATGAAATAACAGATACTCCTTGAAAGAATCTTGGTGTAATGAACCATGAAGTAGTAGTGAGATGACCACGGAGTTCGGAAGGCATTTGTGGACCCCTTATCAAGACAATAAGGATAATAACACACATGCTTACAAGTGCCAATGCAGATGCCTTTGCCAATTTGGAAATGTCCTTACTCAACGATAATGGGAATGAAACAAACATCGTGACCATGACTATAATGACATTTCTGCCAAAGAAGAAAGAAAGAAATGCTGAATCCTGGTAAGACGGTATGAATGATCTTAGAATATGTGGGAAAGTATCACCAATGATGATACAGAAGCCGATACTTCCACCAAATGCGAACAAAGCCTGTGTGAGGATAATGACAACCTTACCGGTTTTACCAAAACAGTGTTCCACTGTATCTTGATATGATGTCTTTCCTGAAAGTTTGAGATTGATGACTATCAATCGTATCGTGAAATCAACCAGTATTGTCAAAATCACGAGAGCAATAGCACCACCCATAACTCCACAATTACTCATAGCGAACGGCGTACCAATAGCGCCAGCGCCAAGGATAGAGTTGGCCATATTCATGAATGCCATTTTGAGGTTTGATTTGTTCAACTGGTCTAATTGAAATGGTTCTACTTCCTGTTCAGGGTCCGATAAGCGATCCTGAACCTCATAATCGAGAGAGTCAAGATCTGAAAAGTTGTCAAGCTCAAGACTTAGTCTCCCTTCCTCCTGATCATCCTGATTAAGATTTGTATACTTGGGCCTAGACATGCTTTTTTAATGTGTATGTGTGCTTGGTCGATATAATACACTCGAAAAGAATATTCTATATAACAAAGGAAGCGAATGAAAGAGACGTTAAACTGCAGAGAAGCAGCGGTGTTGTTCATTAAGCTGACGCGTATACGGGGTGTCTGGGTTTTACCCGTTAGATATTGGCAGACTTGTTATATATATACTTTTGGATATTACTGTAATGTTTGCCATCAAGTTGTTCTATCAAGGACTCTCTCGTACAATTTAGAGAGTTCATAATGGAATCCTTCAATCTTATGTTCTTCAAATTTTCCAGCAATCTCAAACCTCGATCTCTCTGCAATGGCCATTAGTCTCACTGCTTCCGTTTTACTCATTGGTCTACCACCTGGGATTGTACCATCTATCAACCTTGCAAATTTCGAATCCAAAGATTCTAGAATCTTAAGTAATTGCACTGCTGTTTCTGAATCTTTTATCTCTAATCTTGTCAAATAATCCAAAATGTCATTTGCCATTGAGATGAGATAATCCACTTGACCAAACAATGGTGGTTGTAATTGTTTATAGCCATCCATTGTTAACAATGGTGCATTTTGTGGCTCAATTGATAACCATATGAAATTTATCAATGGTTGTAAGTCATCTAGAAGTTCATTCAAAGTTGTGTAACCGTTAACATCATTCAATCCATGTGATTGTACAAACCGACGACGAATCTGTAGTAGACGCTCATCCAAGTAATTGATAAACTTGGATTGCTGTGCTACTGAAAGACGACGGTGATGGGTCCATGTGGTTGCTGGAGACTCGGTAGTCATTCCAGGGGATGGGATGATGGTTGGTTCAAAGTCTTCTCTCTTATCATAGAAAGGTGTCGGTATTGTTGAAACCGCTTCTGGGGTCTCTACAATAAAACCGCCGCCGGACATGGGAGTCTCCTTCACGTCCTCCGTATCATTAAGATCCGGGTTCAAGTCTAGGAAATCAAGATCCTCGTCTGGAAGGTCGCCCTGAGGCATCCTGTCTACTTCAGAGTCCGGTGGTGGCAAAGGTGGTGATCCCGGTGTATCTTCGTAGTCCATGGTTATGATATTTTTAATGATAGTTCCTGTGGTGGCTGTACCTTCTCTCTTCTCTTCAGTTTCTCGTCGGTTCAAAAGATCAAAACTGCTCTTTATACAAAACAATCAGAAAATGCCTAATTGTGGAGAAAGCATCTGATCGTATGCGCGCCGAGGGGTTTGCGAGCGGTTGGTTTTTCAAGCCAAAAAAAATGCTACCCCCCCCCCACCACTGAAAGAAGTAAACAACGCTGAGGGTTATATAGGGAACCTTCAATGTCATTCTTAAAGATACCAGAGCCTGTTAAGGAGGTCTTTGACGCTTTCCCTCGTCATCAGTTCCCTTCCACTCGCCAGCACACAGCTGTGGAGAAGCAAGCCTTGGAAGAGAGACGCTACTCGTATGGAGCCACCACTAAGCAAGCACCTACACATTTCACGTTGTGTGTGTATAACGTGTTCCAGACATCTGAGAACACATACTTAGCCACGGATCCTCTGTGTTTATCAGCAGAACTCTCACTGGCATTGAGAAATCAAAACAGTCTACCGAAAGTGAATCATGACCACACCGATAGGGCTCGTAACGCCCTCTTTGTCACTTCTGCACATGCCCATCCACAGGGTCATTTGCCATTATACATCGAAGAAGATCCATTTAGAAAGTCGAGGAGATTGACAAGAGACTGCGTTTCAATTGAAGAGACTTTGGTCTCTAGAGTTGAATCCAGTTCAGAGCTAATGCTTATTACTCTTGTTGATAATGTCATTTATGATGCCTGGATGACATGTGTTTTCCTTGACGTTGATCAATCTATCAAAAGTGAAATTTATCAATATCAGCAGAGCCCCGAGTACTCCCTTGTGAACAAAATGGGACTTAATGGTATTTTAGCTCAATTGCTGACAAGAAATGGATTCTCATTGAGAAATAGACAAATCACAAAGCTATTGGATACTCACTACTCTTCTATACTACACTCATTTTTACCCAAAACTGATAGGGGAGTCCAGTTCGAAAAGAACAGAAACTACACAGAGTTCACACATGCATTAGAGAGCATCAATAGCATCTTGGAACGTAAGGGAACCCAATTCTTTGGGGTTGATGATACCCCAGGTCTCCTCGATCTTAAGTTGGCTAGTTACGTGCTGCTAATACAAAAGTTTTTGATTAACACTGAATTATCACAGACGCTCGAAAGTTTCCCAGCACTCACCACACACGCTCAAGTGGTTTTAAGAGCCTGTTCATGAACTTCTCCCTCTCCAACCATATGTATATACTTGAAATAAACCCGTGCATCTTGTGTCACCGTAAACAATAGAACGGCCGTGTCTCTCGAAATGAGGCTCGCGCGGTGAGTGAGATCCGAGGTTGCGGAGGGGCTCGGAATGTTTCATGTTGTGGATTGTGAAACAAACCGAAACAACGTACGCAACCAAAAGATTGTTACTTATAACCTCATCACTCATTCTGTCACTTTTTCTTACCATAGCTCAATCCCTAAGCAGCCATCACTGTTTTTTGCCACTCTTTTGCTTTTGCCTTTGTTCATTCGTTGAAACGTTATTTCCTGCCACATTCAGTGCCTCTTACATCGTTTTCCTTTACTCCCCCCCCCAGACGCTGATCCCAAACGCAGAGAAAGAGAACCCTGTGCAAAACACAATCGAAAGCTATTCAAATCACATTAGACTGGATACAGACTTATATTATCCAATTCACTGAAAGATCTACTTGTCACAATGGAGAAGACTCATATTGTTACCAGCGATTCCGGAGAGATCAGGGACCTCACCCCAGCACAGGTTGAGGAGAACATGCGTCTCATCGATGATTTAAAGTTCTTCCTCGCTACAGCACCGGCTAATTGGCAAAAGAATCAAATCATCCGTCGCTACTATTTAAACCACGATGAGGGATTTGTCAGTTGTGTTTATTGGAACAATTTGTATTTTGTCACTGGTACCGACATTGTGAGGTGCATCGTTTACAGATTTGAACAATTTGGAAGGGAGATCACAGATCGTAAAAAATTTGAAGAGGGTGTCTTTTCAGACCTGAGATCGCTGAAGTGTGGATCAGATGCTGTTCTTGAACCTTCCAAATCTCCATTCCTGGACTTTTTGTACAAGAACTCCTGTTTAAGAACACAGAAGAAACAGA
Organism: Petasospora bimundalis; assembly: GCA_030569745.1. Taxonomy (NCBI): domain Eukaryota; kingdom Fungi; phylum Ascomycota; class Saccharomycetes; order Phaffomycetales; family Wickerhamomycetaceae; genus Petasospora; species Petasospora bimundalis. Next base: position 188,634 of record JAJMLR010000010.1, read on the forward strand.
AGGTATTCTTTTGGTTCAGTGTTCCGCATGATAAACTCTTTGCTGATGCCCTTGAGAGAGATTTAAAGAAAGAACAACTACATCAGCCTGCTACAACACGATCAAGACAGGAACCTGCTCTTTCTTTTCAGTACAATTCTAACTTACCGTTACACGGACAGCTGCTATCGTATGTTGATAATCAGAAATCTGAATTAACAAATGATGATAGCCTTTCTGCAGATCCTGCTTCCACCACACCCAACAGTGGATCAGGTAATAACAACCATTATCCCAGCACGCCAGGAACACAACAAGAATTTGAAAATGACCATCAACAACATCGATTTGTGATCAAAGAGGAGCCGGGAACAGGTGCCACTGTGGTAACTCCAGGTCGCTTAGAAGATGATTTCCCACTAGACTACTTCCCACGAAGTGCAGGCGAACCAATGATGGCGATTGATCCCTCTGTATTTATCAATCAACCCGAGCATTTTGATGATGAATTTCTTATTGATCAGACATATGCAAAGACACCATTTTATGAGACAACGTTCGAGCATGGTATCTCTAAAGGTGAGGATACAGATGATGAAGATTACGTTGTTCCAGTATCACAAGTACATGCTGGGTATGCTGGTATTCCATCACAGATGCATGTTGTGCAGACTCCTGTTGTTGTGGGTGTTGATGGAGGCTATTACATACCACAGTCCCAATTTGTTCCTTCGCAGATAACAAATGGTCAATTTTACGATCAGCAATTAAATGGTGAAGGATATGAAGATGAATTTCAGGATGTGTTACCTTCTCAAGCCTATTATTATCCAGCACAACATTCACATCAACAATCAGGTATATATTATCATGGAACACCCGCACAAACACCACAATTTGTCCATATGGCACAACCACCACCGGCTTTCTTTGGTGAGACTGATGAATCTCAACATTATGAGCAGTTTGACAATGCACCTAGCATGTCACCATTTGCTCGTGTCTTCCCATCTTTCCAAGCCACTGCCCCACCCCCATCTGCTAGTCCATCTGCTGGTAATCGTCCGCTAAGTGCCAAATCTGTAAGATTCCCAAGACAACCGGTGACATCTATGAAGCAACCGTCATCGGGACGTGTTATAAAACCATCAACGTTGAGAAGACAAAGGAATCGGAAGGGTCTAAAGAGCACAGCCGATAGAATCAGTCAGGGAAGTGTAGAGGAGCAGAATCACAAAGAAAAAGAAGAGTCCGGAGAGGAAACACATGGTAGAACAGACAAGAAAACTGTTACTAATGGTGATGCTGATGCAAATGAAGATGTGGCAGAGTATACTCTGCCCACACCGGAGTCTACCATTCCGGAGAATCAACGGAGTGGGACTAGTGGTCTGACAGAGGACCAAAAAGAGGAGCACTGACGGGTTTGTTTTTAGTTTATAAAGAAGAAATAAGAATATAGGAATTTACGAGACAAAAGAACCGCGCATTAGCGTTTGTCCCTCCCGCCTGCCCCGGGAACCCCGGGTGGCCATGGCTCTGTGCCCGTACCGTACAAGAATCCCGGGGAGCGGGTGGGGCCCACGCCCTGGGGTGAGGCCCCGGGCATGAGAACTGCCCCGGAGTTCAGCTGGGAAGTGGGACCCGCAAGCGTTGAAAGCGCCGGGCGTATACCGCTAGCGACGTTTTGCATTGTCCTTCCAGTTTCCGGGGTATTTCGTCTTGACACATTTTTATTCACTCACTAAGTTTCCTGTTTTGTTTCTTCTTTCCTAAGCACGTCAGCGGTGGCTGTCTGCTTCGGCCGCTAAAGCAGTCATTCGGTTCGAGTCACGAGCCTGCAACTGCTGATGTCCACGTGAGAATCTCCATCTCGCTCTCTCGCTCTCTCTCTCTGTGACCGTCAGCTGAGAACAATTGGCTGGGCTGAGATCACTCGAATTGCGTTCTGGAACAACTGCAGATGTTACTGAAGATATCCCGTTCCCGGATCATCTCTCAGGAACAATCCCAAGGGGGTAGGAAGAGGAAAGATCACGATCTAATTGTACCAGTGGCATAAAAGCGGTGTTGCTCCTGTCAAGATCATCACTGAGTAGGAAATGATTAGGGAACACCCCGCAAACGACAATAATTCGTTTGATTGTCCATTAGAATATATACATGCAATTGATCCATTTAAACTTAGAACTGATTCCCAACAACTGATTCCAACATACAACATGTACGCGTAGCTCATGACGCTCTCTCTCTCTCTAGCTCTCTGCCCTCTCGTTATGCGCACGCACGCACCACGCGCTCCCACCGCACTTTTGCTCCCACCGATATAAAAGGCAGCCGGGCGCCCCCTGTCCCCCTCCCAAGAGTCTCTGCTATTTCTCTTTCCTCCCAAGAGCAATTCGCTTTAATTACAATTATAAATACAATGGGTGTCCAGGACGTTCTTACAAGAAAGAGTGGTGTCATCGTCGGAGATGATGTTAAGGCCCTCTTTGACTATGCACAGAAGCAGGGCTTTGCCATCCCAGCCATCAACGTGACTTCCTCCTCTACAGTCGTTGCCGCTTTGGAGGCTGCCCGTGACAACGGTTCTCCAATCATTTTGCAGACTTCCCAGGGTGGTGCTGCTTACTTTGCCGGTAAGGGTGTCAAGAACGGTGGTCAGGAGGCTTCCATTGCCGGTGCCGTTGCCGCTGCTCACTACATTAGAGCCATTGCTCCAACTTATGGTATTCCAGTCGTTTTGCACACTGATCACTGTGCTAAGAAGCTTTTGCCATGGTTCGACGGTATGCTCGAGGCCGATGAGGCTTACTTTAAAGAGCACGGTGAGCCATTGTTCTCCTCCCACATGTTGGACTTGTCCGAGGAGACTGACGATGAGAACATCGAGACATGTGCTAAGTACTTCACCAGAATGGCCAAGATGGGTCAGTGGCTCGAGATGGAGATCGGTATCACCGGTGGTGAAGAAGATGGTGTTAACAACGAGCACGTTGAGAAGGAATCTCTTTACACTTCCCCAGAGACCGTCTTCAAGGTCCACGAGGCTCTTGCCCCAATTGACTCAAAGTTCTCCATTGCTGCTGCCTTTGGTAACGTTCACGGTGTTTACAAGCCAGGTAACGTTCAATTGAGACCATCTATCCTTGGTGAGCACCAGGCTTACGCTAAGAAGCAGCTCTCCTCAGAGAAGGTTGCTCCATTGTACCTCGTCTTCCACGGTGGTTCCGGTTCTACTCAGGAGGAGTTTGACACTGCCATTAAGAACGGTGTCGTCAAAGTCAACCTCGACACTGACTGTCAGTATGCTTACCTTACCGGTATTAGAGACTACGTTTTGAACAAGAAGGACTACATCATGACTCAGGTTGGTAACCCAGATGGTGAGGACAAGCCAAACAAGAAGTACTTCGACCCAAGAGTCTGGGTTAGAGAAGGTGAGAAGACCATGTCTGCCAGAATCTCTGAGGCTTTGAACATCTTCCACACAAAGAACCAGTTGTGATTCTTTTTGCTCCCATCTTTTCTTAGTTTCTCTTTCTCTCTCTGGTTTGTTATGTTATGTTCTGTATAGGGTTTAGATAACCGGGCAATGTCTTTGTACGAATTTTGTCTTTTACTGTAGTATACTTCCTTTCCCATATATAAATCAAGAAAAAGTCTTGAATAAACCCTCCAGAATACTATTTGACCATGAATTGGGTGCGTCCAATTTGACTGATGCGGAAAGCTTCCCAAACGGGACGGGGATGGAAAATTCGCGGCATTTCATCGTCGACAAATTTTCCATAAAAATCGGTGGACGGCGCTGGAAGTTTGACGTACTTTTCAGTAGAACAACAGAACAAACCACACCCGCTGTCGTTGCAAACAAGGAAAACACCACTCCAATTGAGCAGTAATTCCCACCGTATCAACAACAGTTTACCTTCCCTGCCAACCAAGCGCTGCCAAAACCAAAACGACACACACAGCCGTCCTCGATCGCCCCACACACAACCGCGTTCGTACTCCTTTTGCTCGTCGTTTGCCACCAATTTGAAATAAAAGCTCATTTGCAGAAACGTTTTGTCGCTTCCTGTTTAAGATCTACTAGTACACCCACAGCCAGAGAGACAGCATTGATCTCCCCAGTACTTTGAGGTTCTTTTAAACGATTGCACACACAGATCATTACTTCCACTGACTTTTTTCAACACACACACATATACATATACACACACAAAATGTCTGAAACAGCACCACAAAAAGCTCCAGCTGCTAGAAGGCCAAGAGGCAACTTCAGAAACCAGTCGAAGAAATTCAACGGTTCCTCAGAAAAGTCTAATGACGAACTCTCACAGAAGCTTACATTGCTTCAGGAACTTTTCCCAGATTGGTCCCAAGATGATCTCAGAGATTTACTCGCAGAGTACGAGGAACTCGAGACCATCATCGATAAGATCTCCACTGGTGCCGTCCAGAAGTGGGATGAGGTCAAGAAGCCATCCGAGAAGAAGAAAATCCAACAACAACTGAACCAGGAGAACACTGTAAATATCCCAACAAGAAGAGAGAGAACAGACAGAACAGACAGAGAACACAAGCCAAGACAACAGAAGCCTTTGCCAAAGAAGTCTGAGAAGCAATCTACAAAGGCCGCTACGCCTACCACATCCACAACTGCTCCTACTCCTACTACCTCTGCTCCTGCTCCTGCCGCTGGTGGCTCTTGGGCATCTGCGCTTGCAGGTAAGCCAAAGGTTGCTCCAGCTCCAAAGACAGAAGAGGTTGTTCCAGAGCCAACACAGGAACAGGTTGAAGAAAAGCCTGCTCAAGAAATCGTTGAGGCTCCAAAGACAGAAGAGGCTCCAAAGGAGGCTCCAAAACCAGCTCCAACTCCATCCACCTCTAACATGTCCTGGGCTTCCATCGCTGCCCCACCAAAACCAAAACCACAGCCAAAGAAGAAAGCACCAGCTCCAAAGAAGGAGGAGGCACCAGTTGCCCCAGCCGTTGAAGTTGCCCAGGTTGAAGAAGTTACACAAGCTGTTCAAGAAGTCACTCTTGAAGAGTCCGCCCCAGCTCCAGTTGAGGCTGCCGTCGATGTTACTGAGGCACCAGTTGTTGCCGCTCCAGTTGAGGAGGCTAAGCCAAAGAGAAGATTGCAACAGGAGGCCCCAGTTGTTCTTCCATCTTCAGCTCAAGCCGGTAACGTCTCCGGTGTTTCTTTCGGTTCCTCTTTGGCTACCGAGGAGGAGAAGCCAGTCCAGGCTCAGGCTCCAGTTCAGCAAACCCAGCAGACTCAATACAACAACTACAACCAGCAACAGCAGCAGCAGCAACAACAGCAGCAGCAGCAGCAGCAGCAGGTTCCACGTCAAAACCAGTACAACCAGGCTCAGGTTCAGGCCCAGCAGACCCAGTACCAGCAGCAGGCTCAGCAATTCCCAGGCCAGCAGCCAGGTCAGCAAGCCCCAGGTATTCCAAAGGGTTACGAACAATTCTACGGTTACCAGTCTATCCCAGGTTACAACTATGGTGACTACCAGCAGCAGTATGACCGTAACGGTTTGAACCAGTACAGCCAGCAGACCAGAAACTTTGACCAGACACAATCTATCCAGTCTCAGCAGCAAGGTCAGCAGTACCAGCAAACCCCATACGGTGTTGCCCCACAGGCTACTCCATCTATGACAGCTGGTGGTGAGTTGGCTGCCGCTTCTCCAGTTTCCGCTGCTGTTCAGCCAGCTTCCGGCTCCCAGCCACAGCCAGGTATGCCATACCAGCAGCCATTCTACCAGAACGTTCCATACATGTACTACCCACAGCAGTTGCAGCAGTTCTACTTCCAGCAACAGCAGCACCAGTATGCTGCCGCCACTGGCGCTCCATACGGTCAGACTCAGCCAAAGGGTTACGGTTACGCTGTCCCACAGCAAACTCAGGGTTCCGCTGGTACACCACAGCAGGCTAACGCCACCACCGCTCAGGCTGCCGGTTCCCAGGCTACTAACGGTCAGGCTCCTCAGTCTTCTGGTGAGGACTCTAATGGTCAGACTAACGCTGCTGCTCAGCACCCATACTATTCTCAGCAACAGCAGAACTATGGCTACGGTGCTTACGGTGCCAACGAGTACAGCGGTTACAGAGGTTGGTAATTCAATCAATGCAGTTGTAAGTAGTTTAATGTGAAGATGTTTGAAAAAGTTTTTTGCAAAAAGACGTTACGTTTCGAATAGCAAAGAAGAAGAAAATTGTAGCTCTATGATATGCATTTATTTTTGTAATAATCAATCTAAAAATATTGTTCGACAGAGAACATTGGATCAACATGGTCACCTTTCAAGTCGTATTCACTGAGACCAATATTTCCACCGAGTAATTCAAATCTCTCCAGGAGGTGTTGTGTTTTCTTCTGGGTAATTTCAACAAGCGCTGGCCAAAATTCTTCATGGACATATTCAAAGTTGAGTCTACCATCGTATTCCTTATCCAATTGATCATCATCTACCACAGTTGTGAAAGCCTGATTAAAGATCAGTTTCTCCTTTGTCAGGGGGTCAACAAATGGGATAATGGCCTTGAGGAACATCGTTGCAACAAGGGGTTGGTTGGTGAACATGGCTTTACCTAATCTCTCTGGGTAGTGAGACTGTAGGATATGTAGCACATGTGTACCTGTCGAGATAGAAGGCAACTTAGAAGTTTCACCTTCGACCTTGTGATGCTTGAAGTCGATCAACAAGGCCAAAGTCTCCTGACCAGCAGGCATCATATCAATGACTCTTTCGAGGAAGAAGACAGTCGATTGGATTTGTCTAATAGATGCCTTTGTATTCTGTCTTCCAGGTTTCATGTAAAATATTGGTCTAGCCTCCTTATCATATCCAAGGATGACCTGTTTACCCGTAGCATTCTCTGGTTTAACAAGGTCAGCAGTGACAATATCATTTTCTCCAGTGATACCAAATTCCCTTCTCCACGCGATAGTCTTCTCGAGACGCGCGATGGACTCCTCTGTCTTCCCCTTTGTGGCTCTGATGTATCTCATGATACACTCTCGAGTGAGCCAAAGTTTCTCCATCTTTGAAAGTGGTGCCTTGTCTCCGTTCTTGCCATCTTCAGTGGTAGCTATAAGCAAATCAGGGTTTTGAAAGTGTTTAAGGATGGTTGCATACTTCTCGGCATCCTCATCACTGAGTTGTCTAGGTGCCGGAGTATTGATATTCTCTGGTTTTTCGAATGGAACAGAAATATTGATAAGATCCGTTCTCTCCTCTTTCTGCTTAGCTCTCCTGAACATATTGTTAACTGCCTTTTTCTATCAATTGGATCAAACGCTCGAACTCGCTTCGAAAGAATGTGAACAGTGAAGGGCCATTGAAGCATCGAAGCGCGTGTGTTACCTGGTGTTCGGGTGGGTTTCCCTTCAGCGTCTCGGGGATCTCGGTGATTTAACCGGGATTTCTTCCCGGGTATATAAAGATCAGCCCCTGAAATCACCCAATGTTTCTGTTGTTGAATGATTTCTCTCTGAGTTTGTGGGTTCACTTTTCAGAGCAGGAATTGGCTCGATTAAGCATGTCGAAGACAAAATATGGTAGTCATATATAATGAGAATTGAAAGCGTAAATAACTTTAAAGAGATACTCAGATGGTATTAGTATGATCACAAAATGCTTCGGAATATGTTAATTATATGGGTCTCTTCTTAAGGATTGTTTTAACCTCAAATCCCTCAGTTGGGAAATTAGGCCAATTCTTCGACCATTTGTGTTTTGCCACTGTTGGGGCCAAAAGGTTGGCGTGAGACTGCACAGGCTATAAAATGAGATGTTGCAGACTAGACTACTTCTGCATTGCCATTCCCACCCTCATCTGGATAACATGGAGCATTGGATCCCTTTGATCAACGTATTCTTTTATTAAGACCACTGATTCAATTGACCTTAGAAAGAATAGATCATCTGGCTTCCCCTCCTCTTGTAGAGAAATTGAGATCAATTGCGATCGCAATTGCGTCGATGCACAAGTCATAAGCCCCTGTTCCACTATGCACGCATGCCGGACTGGTGGGGTTGGATTAAGCGAGAAAGGAACGTGTTTCATCTCTCAATAGATCTTCCTCATGGGGATCCAATTGATTCGATGACGTGTTCCACAAGTTGCTGTGCGCGTAGGTAGGGGGGTGGAATCGGGGCTTATTCAAAACACACTCCCTCCCCTGACAGGCTGTGAGTGAACCCTGGACGGGCTATATAAAGCCCCCGTTGATCCCAGATATTTCTCCACTTCAATTGCACTCTTCTCTTCTGTAGCTTTGCTAAACAAAAACAAAAAAAACACACAAACATCAACAAAATGGGTCCATTCTCTCACAACGAACACGGCGGTCAACACGGTGGCCAGGGCGGCCAGGGTGGCTTCGGCGGCCAAGGTGGTCAACAGCACGGTGGTCAAGGTGGCCAGGGTGGCTTCGGTGGCCAGCAGGGCGGTCAAGGTGGCTTCGGTGGCCAGCAGGGCGGTCAAGGTGGTTTCGGTGGCCAGCAACAGTTTGGTGGTCAGCAGGGAGGCCACGGTGGTCAAGGTGGCCAGGGTGGCTTCGGTGGTCAGGGTGGCCATGGCGGTCAGGGTGGTCAAGGTGGCTTTGGTGGTCCAGGTGGCCAGCAGGGTGGTAGATACTAAATCATAAATAAGCTGGGTTTATTAATTCATTAAAAAAATTCATTATTGACTGTATAATTTCAACATGATATTTTATGAGAAAGTAATTGTAGTGAAGTTCCTTGCCATAGGGCATAAGTTAATGGATTCATATAAATTCCTCTTGGTTCATTTCTTTTGTAACTCTTTTCATCATATGGGTCAATTCCAATTCTTCTTAATCTTGGTATTTGTACAAAGATTAAAGGGATATCACTTCTATCCATTTGATCTTGTGCTTGAGTAGTAAGCATTGAAGGTGATGACATGATTGCCAATGTAGTATATTTATCTCTTGTATTGACATTGAAGTTAAAGATACCAGATAATTCTCTTATTTCTTTTGCTTGAATCTTTGATGAAAAGCATTTACATTGTACTAAAATATCCATTTGCAAATTTTTTCTTAATGCCATTGGTTTAATTTGTTTACCTTTAATTTTCAAACTTATTATTTCGTTTGAATCAAGATTTACATATTTGGAAATATCCCATTTCCCACCAAGATCTTTCCCATTATCATAAGCACCACCAAAATATTCTAATTCAATTCCCATCAATTTTTTCAATTCATTACGAACATGAAGTTCATATAAAGTCCCGATGAATACATTTGACGTTGTACTCGATTCATTTTGATGACAATGTCTTAGGTAATTGTCAATGCTAATGAACTGGTTTTGTGATTTAGAAAGGGTTTTGCGTATTCGAGACATTTCCTTTAGTTAATCATAGACAAAGAAAGAAGTGTTGATCTTTGAAAGCGCGATCTAGAAATCGACAACATTTCACTTATATAAACATCTCATGGAATCTGCCCCCCGCAAGCATAAAAGAATGAGCACGACGAACTCTTCAAAGGAATCATTTGTGGATGCTACTGAAGTAGAAGCACAGGGAATGGAGGTGTTATCTAAGGAAGAAGCACCATTATCAACGCCGGTTAAAGATGAGAAGCCTGCGGAATTGCCAAAGAGAACGGTGACGATATTTGATGTTGCTACTGAAATTGAGACGATGCTTCAAGACCTTACACATCAAATTGAGAGCCAAGACACGTTATTAAGTGCAAAAGTCGATAATATCAACAAAACTTTGGATAAGCTCGAGCTAAGAGTGAAGAAATAACCAATAAATCAATTGTAATGATAACAAAAATAAGAAACATGATAATAAACCAAATAAAAAACGAATAAAAATGATAATCAAACGAATGAAAACGAATATAAATTGATAAAATAAATGGAAAATGTTTTAATTGTAAAATATTAAACCCCCATGCGCGCTGGAGAAACATCCGGACATTTCAGGTAATGTAGATTTTATTAGTCCCGGAGGTGCTCTTCTCTTCATCACAATGGAAGGCCAAAATGGAAGGCCCAAAGGCGAACATAAAGATGGCCAAGCAGACGAAGTCCAAGAACCAACTGCGTCGTGAAAAGGCCAAGTTGAAGAAGACTCAAGTACCAGAGACACAACATGTTATAGTGAAGAAACAGAGTAAGATCTCCGATGTTGTAGCACCAACCAGTTCTTCCTCTGGTAAGATCTTTGAATCTGAGATGGATAAGTTATTGGAACTTCCACAATTCTCACAGTTCAAACGTGTCTTTGATAAGTTCCATACAGAGGAAATTGAAGAAGATACAAATAAAGGTGATATCATTGAAAGTGATAATGCATCAGATGAAGAATCAAATGATGAACAAAAGATAAGTAAAAAAAAATTACGAAAAGCTAATAAAATACCATTGGCACAATTGAAATCAATGGTGAAAAATCCTGAATTGGTTCAATGGTATGATGTTGATGCAGTAGATCCAATTCTTGTTGTTGAATTAAAATCACATAAAAATTACGTTCAAGTACCCAATAATTGGCAACAAAAGAGAGAATATTTATCAGGTAGACGTGGATTTGAGAAAACTCCATTTCAACTTCCAAGTTTCATCAGTGAAACTGGTATTACTACAATGAGAGATACTACTAAAGTTGATGAATCTTCAATAAAACAAAAACAAAGAGAAAAAGTACAACCAAAAATGAATAGATTAGATATGGATTATCGAAAGTTATATGATGCATTCTTCAAATTCCAAACAAAACCAAAATTGTTAGGTTATGGTGATTTGTTCTTTGAAGGAAGGGATGATGAACAGATGGATGTATCTAGATTCGGCCCTGGACATATATCTGATGAATTAAGACAAGCATTGGGTATTCCACAAGGTGTTACACCACAATGGGTCTTAAAGATGAATTCATTGGGACCTCCTCCCAGTTATCCAGATGTCAAATACCCAGGTTTTAATATTCCAATTGAGCAAGAAGGTGCTGTATTTAATGGGGATTCTGAAGATATTACTATCAATGTTGAGAAAGAACCGTTTGGTAAGTTGATGGTTCTGGAGGAATCTGAAGAAGAAGAGGAAGAAGAAGAGGAAGAAGAAGAAGAAGAAGAACAAGAAGAACAAGAAGAAGACCGAGAAGAAGATGATCAGATTGTGCCACAGTACGAAGAAGAAGATGATGATGCAGTTGTTGTCGATATCCAAGAGACTGAGCAAGAAATGGATATTGAACTTCCGGAAATGGAGTCACGTGAAAAGGATAAAGAAGATATTGCACCAAAGAAGTTATATGAAATTCTTAAGGAGAAAGTACGCACAGATAACGGACTTATGTCAAATGTTCGTACCTATGAAATCCCTGTCAATGGAGAAAGTACCAACAAAAGAAGCTCTGAAGACGTCCAAAATCCAACTAAAAGGGCCAAAACCTCCCAGGATGATGAAGATGAAGATGAAGATGAAGATGAAGATGAAGAAGGTGGTAAATTCAAGTTTTAATCTGCTTAATTTTCCTTATTTAATGCAATCTCCCCCCCCCCCCACTGAATTGGCTTACGTAATCCCACCTTCCACCAGCGCTCGCAACCCGAATAAACCAAAGAGAGAAAAAATAAAAAAAAAATTAAGAAACCTTCTGAAAGGAAACTTTCAAATGAGTATTTTGCAATCTGTGATTCTTTCCTCGAAGAATACGGATACATTTGCCCTATTCCAACTATAAAACACACTTTGGCCCCTCCCCGCAGAACTCTACCGGGATGTCCAAGCGAGCTGCTGATAACGTAGCGAACGATGACAAGGACTTAATCATGAAGAAAGTACGGCTCGCCTACCAACACACAAAGTCAGACAAAGAAGAGAGTCAGTACAAGCACAAAATCAACTCAGAGAATACCGGGTCCAAGGGAATTGGTCTGTCGGACGTTTTATCATTGGAGCATGCCGTGAACAACTTGCAGAACGCTTTGAAAACTGTCCTAGACAAGGCTCTTGATTCCAATGAATTGGAGGTGTTCAGGCAACAAGTCTTGGAGAATAAGGATAGTGCTAACCCTGAGATTGTGTTAGCGTTGGTTCGTTCAAAGCTTAAACTTGCAGCACATCTGAAAACACTTTACCAGGCTGATCAACTTCCCATCTTTGATCAAATCATCGATTTTGAAAGATTGACAGGGAAAGATCTCGAAGCTAAGTACAAGGTGGAGATTGACATTGGCAAAGAGCTCACGAGACACTCTAGAGATAACGAGCCAATCGCAAGAAACGAAGACGGTATTCCTGAACTACCCGAAATTGAAAATCAAGCAATCAAAGCTCGTGTCTTTATTCATAAATCTTTGGTAAAGGACAAACTTTTCATCTCTGAAAGTGAAGTTATTCATGCTCATAACGAAAGATTAGAATTCATTGGTGATTCGGTATTGAATAACATCATGTCACTTATCATTTATAACTCATTACCAAATGCTAGTGAAGGTGAGATGTCTCAATTGAGAGCAAGATTGATCTCAAATGTTAATCTTCAAAGATGGTCGCAGTTATATGGATTCCACAACGAACTCAAGATGAACACCGATGACAGCATCTTCAAAGGTAAGTTGAAGATATATGCCGATGTTTTCGAAGCATATGTTGGTGGTCTTATCACTGAAAACCCTGGTAATTACTCAAAAGTCTACAAATGGTTAAAGGCATTAGCAGAACCAATTATCCAGGGTAAAGATGATTTTGATTCTGATGGTAATACTATTACACCATTAGAGACTAATGATGAGACAGGTACTGTTGAGAAGAAGGAGAAGGAGTTGAACACAAGTGCCAAAGTACAATTGTACTCCTTAATTGGATATGCCGGTCTAGGTTTGCATTATGAGACTGTGAAGCGTATTGTTAATAAAGACCAAACACAATTCACAGTACAAGTCAAGACTGCTGATGATGAAATTCTTGGAACTGGTGTTGGTAAAAATACAAAAGAAGCTGGTTATAGGGCTGCTATGGACGCTTTAGAGAATAAACCAATACTCGAAAAGTTTTCACAAAAGAGAGCAGCTATTCCAAGAGATGAATCAAAGCAAAGTGTTGGACAGAAGTTACAAGTGAAGTCCAGAAACAAGAATCATCCGACTCCTAATGGTTCTGATGCTAAAGATGGATGGGCAAGAGATGCTGATGGTAAATGGGTTAGATCCTCATCGAACTCACCGGCCACTAACATTGGTCACAACAGAGCTACGGAAGAAGAGATTGGCCATAAGCCATCACCATCAACATATGGACGCTCGGGTAATAATAGCTCTGGATCCAAGAGACATTGGTCCCCACCTGATGAGAAGAGGGACCCGAGAAGAGGGCACGATCGTTACGTGCCGACCTCGCGCAGACCAAACTCGACCTGAGGAGATTCAAGTAGGGATGGATCAGTAATATAATACTGACTGCTTGATCAACTAATCTTGTAGATACTCGTCATTAAAGCCCTGTCTCTTATAAATAAAAATGTTATGAGCCCTGTGTGTCCTCTCTCCTCGGGTTTGTGCTTCTCCGCAGAATGGAATACTTTGATCTCTCTCTCTCTCCATTAATCTCTCTGATAGCACAACACAAAGCGTGATGCTACCAGTTAGGCAGTGCCTGAGGTGGGGCTCTGCCTACAAGCATCGTTTTACCATCTGTGAAGCTCGATCTTACTCCTGGTTCAGCTTTAAAAAGAAGAACGAGGCTAGGGCCTCCGATGACACTGTCATCAAGTTACTTGAAGAGGCAATAAAAAGCTCCACTATGAGTCCAGTTAAAGTGGTTAGCAAGAATCGTTACATAGAGCAACAGCATTTGAGATCAGAAATCAAAAGGATATTTACTGAAATAACTATGGAGGAAGATGCACTCTCTACAAAGGACAGAATGAATGATGGAAGCCAAAAAATGGGCCATAATCAATTAAACACAGAGAATATTTCAAGACGCAAATTTGATGTCCTTGGTGCTATCAAAGCTTCTCAATTGAAAAAAGAAAAGGAAACTAGAGAGAAAGAGCAGGCCCTTTTAAGCTATCAGAGGGATAAGGATCGAGCATTACTTGAAGATCGATTGAGGCAAGAAGAAGAAAGGAGAAAGATCATTGAAGAAGAAAAGAGAAGGTTAAAGAAGGAGGAAGACGATAGAACTGAAAGGGAAATGTTAATGAGAGAAGAAAGACTGAGGATAGAAGAAGCATTAAGAATCAAATTTGAAGAAAAGAGAAGAGAAGAGGAGATACGAAGAACTAAGAACATACCAAAAAGGGTTGTTGCAGTAGCTAGAGTTTCAATTTCTAAGCTGGAGGACCAAAGCTCCCAAAGAAAGGAACCTGATATGAATATTTCAGTGGTCTCACAGAAAGATCGTCTATTGAAACGAGATTGGAAAGCATTGGGAGAAGAGGATGAGTTCTGGAATTCTAATACGAGGGCCTCTACTGTTGAAGATCACTCAGTGGACAAAAGGAGATCACGCACTGTATTGACTGCCCCAGTGATCAATGATCCCGTGCTGAGAAAGCTGCTTTACAGGAGGTTTGACTCCGTAACTCCAGAAGAAAAACGGAGACAGAGACAGCTTGAACTTATTGGCGACGGTGCCCTTTATTTAATTCTATCCAAACTACTCGTTGAGAAGTATCCCGAGCTTCCAATTTCCCTCATTGGTAACTTAAGAGCTACTCTTGTTTCGAATTCTGTGATCTTTGATTGGGCCGTTGCCTATGATCTCCCTTTAGCAGTACAAATGGCAAACAATGGTGGTCACAAGGTGGTGAGTGATATTTTTGAGACGTACATTGGGGCCATTATCGAAGAGGATGGACATGATACAAGTAGAGTATATACTTGGATATCTGGGATATTAGACTCTGTCATTGCAAATATCATTCGTGAAAAACTTATTGACATGATCAAGGCTCTTGGTGATACATTTGATGATCCAGAGACGAAGAGGAATATTCATATGGCAGAACTGTTGATTAGATCTGATCTTGAATCCCAGCAAATTCCACCGATCCAGTTTCCTCAAAGTGTTAACACAGAGTTTCTAATGAAAGGCGCCGCCTCTGATGAGTCCTTGAGCTTAGAAACGGTCATCGGCATGCTTGAAAACTTAGTGCCTAGCACTGATACCTCCACCTCAAAAGATCCAAAGATCTCAAACCCTAATGCATCAGGATGATTTACGTAATCAATTTCAATAATAATGACTAATGACTATCTAAATGTTTCGATATAGCCTATTACTGTAATTAATCATGTGGTTTGAGAATCATACATAAAACATTAACACTAGAAATAGTCCAGAGCGCAGAGGAATTGGGAAATTTAGTCTTGCGCAAACATATGGCGCAAGTATATGAATTTAGTCCTTCACAATAGCTAATAAAGTATACTAAACCCAGCTGCTATATAATAAATGGCTAATTTACATGTTTTTTTATTAAAAAATTTGATAGTTCTGCAACAGAAAGAGCATCTTCGATCTTGATTTTATATCGACCAACTTCAATAGAATTTTAATTTTTGGGATGGCTCTCTCAAAATCAACGTTTTTCGAAGATCTCTAAGCTACAGATTGAAGTAAATAACTTAAATACATAGATAAACCCATTTTTAATGAGAATTTCAACCAATTGGAGGAGTAAGGAGAATTATCATAAGAGCATTATTCGCATCGACATCGATAACACCCGGACACCATCGAAAACCCGAACACCACTTAGGTATAAAACTATAGAAAATTGTGTGTTATTGTTGTATATTCTGGCCAATATAACCACTGGACAGTGAATAAATAGTATAAATAATGTGTTAGACACAAAGAAACAGATAATAAATAATAAATAAGGGTTGTAAGGGGGGGATGAATAAATAATAAATAAGTGAGACTTCTCTTAAGCCATGGCATAGGCTGGGTGTTCGTCATTGACCTTGTCACCCTTCTCACCAAAACTCTGAATACATCTTGCCATTGTCACAGATGATCTGGAGACTACGTCAGTCATCCAGTAGTTCTCAATTGGATTCTTCAACTGAGCACCAGTGATTTTCTTATCCAAAGTTGACAAGGCAGAAACACCCAACAGTGCAATAGCAGAGCTGACTGGTTCAATTACATCTGGGAACATCAACACAGGGGAGATTTCACCCATTCTGTATCTCAATGAATATATATCATCATACTCCAAAGGTGCTTTCATGTACTCGGACAATGCACGGATGATCTTCCAGTCTTCTCTAGCAGAACCTGGTGGGTTGGTTGCAGCTCTTGTTGTCTGGACTCTACCTTCAGTGTTGACATAAGTTGCAGATTTTTCAGTATATGCTGAGCCTGGGAGAATAACATCAGCAAATGAGGCACCCAAATCACCATGATGACCTTGATAAACAACAAAGGCATCACGTGGAATATCTTGGTTTCTAACTTCATCAGCACCTAGTAAGTAAATGAACTTTGGCTTCGTGGCAGCAGCACTCTTGGATGTGTTGAAGAAACCAACTTCAAGGGCACCGGCACGAGACGCATCACGTTGTAATAAGTTCAGACCATTCCATTCCTCTGTGATGAAGTTTGTAGACTTCTTAACGAAATCACCAACCAGAGAGTAAATGGCCTTAGCATCTGGAGAGTTAACAACACCAGAACCGATGATGATCATTGGATTTTTGGCGGCTGAAAGCTTTTTTCCTACATCACCAGCAAGAGCATCCTTCAAAACAGTGGCAGTTTCACCCAAATGGTTCAGATCGTAAGTGGATTCAAACATCTCACCGACATGATGAATCTCTAGGTCGGACTTCAACCATCTACCCCTGATTCTAGCGTTCAAGACACTAGCTTCATGACGAGGATTCGATCCAACAAGTAAAATTTGATCCGCCTCTTCTATACCAACAATACTAGTGTTGAACAGGAAGTTGGACTTTATGTTAGCGCCATATGGGGCTGGTTCGTTCTCTCTGCTAATATCATCTGTAGTGAGATTCTCGGAACCGAGCTTATTGACCAAATCCTTCAGGGCAACCATGGCCTCGACATCGGTCAATGCACCGGCAATGGCCTTCAACTCGGAGCCCTTTGGTTGGATTTTAGCAAAGGCAGCACCAATGGTTGAGAGGGCTTCATCCCAAGTTGCAGCTTCAAACTTATTTCCAACTCTAACCAGTGGGGTGGTAAGTCTTTGAGTTTTCAAGCCATCACATGCGAAACGAGTTTTGTCAGAAATCCATTCTTCGTTAACCTCATCGTTCAATCTTGGGAGAACTCTCATAACTTCAATACCTCTGCAGTCAACTCTAACGTTAGAACCGACAGCATCCATAACGTCAATAGTCTCTGTTCTCTTAAGCTCCCAGGGTCTGGCCTTGAAAGAGTATGGTTTGGATGTCAGAGCACCCACTGGACAGAGGTCAATGATGTTACCGGAGAGTTCTGAATTGACGTTTCTTTCGACATAGGTACCAATTTGCATATCGTTACCACGACCAGAGGTACCAAATTCTGGAGCACCAGCGATATCGTTAAGGAATCTCACACATCTGGTACAGTGAATGCAACGGTTCATTGAGGTCTTTATCAATGGGCCAATGGCTTTATTCTCCACGGCTCTCTTACCCGATACGTCGCTGTATCTGCCCCTATCGGAACCGTATCTCAACGACTGCTCTTGCAAGTCACATTCACCACCTTGGTCACAGACTGGGCAGTCCAAAGGATGGTTTTGCAACAAGAATTCAGTTATACCTTCACGAGAGTTCTTTACACGCTCTGAGTTAGTATGGACGACCATACCTTCTCTAACAGGGAAATGGCACGACGCCACGAGCTTAGGTGCCTTCTCCACGTCAACAAGACACATACGACAGGAACCGGCAATTGACAGCTTATCATGGTAGCAGTAACGTGGCACGGTGACACCGGCCTTATCACAAGCCTGAATAATCGAAGCACCATTCTCGATCTTGACTTTGACATTGTCAATCGTGAGCTCCACTTCTGCGCGGAGAGGCTGGAATTGGGAGAAGCGGCGCACCACTGCCAGCTGGCGTGGAACTCTGAGTCGGGTAAGCATACTTCAACAGGTACAACGGGATTGTAGAAGATGACGGTGAGTTCCGTTGTGCGGATGATTACTTTGTTGATTGTGTTTATGGAAGGAGGAGGGGGCTCCCCTGCCTTTTGTTGTCCATTCTACTGGCTGGCGCGATTTTGTGGGGACACACTTCGGAGCTCAAGGCCGGGTAAGTGCACTTCGAAGTGGTGTTGTCAGAACAGCGATGGAAGGAGATTTCTCTACAGAAAAAAAAATCTTAATCAATGACTGTCAATTTATTAACATCAGACCTTGGTCTTTTTAGGAACAGGAGCCTCGGTCTCATCCGAGGTTCTTTTATTAGTGTCCTCCGTTGGCTCTGCGGTGCCTTGACGACTGTTATTGGCAGGTGTGGCAGTACCAGTGCCGGGATCCAAGTTGAGGGCATTACCTTTGTGTTTCTTACGTTTCAGTGCATCCGGTCCTTCAAATTCCCTTGTGACTGCAAGAAGCAATGTGTTGGTTCTTCTGGCCAGCTCTTGTGGAGTACGCGATGACAAATACCAGTCGAAGCGGAAATATTCACTTCTTCTAATCCTAGCTTTCACCTTCTCCCAAACGTTTTCTGTCAATAATCCAATCTCATTAACTGTCACGAGTAAGAATCGATCTTCTGATACGCTATAGATTCTCTTGGAGTTGTTTGGTGGATATTGGATGACCAAGTTGTCTAATGGGGCCTCTGTCTGTTTTAATTTCATTGCCAACAGCTTCGCCTGATTGACCAACTTCTGTGCCTTCTTCTCACCAGCCTCAATTTGGGCAATATATTTGTCATGTCCATCGATCTCTGTGTATCGTTGCCAGAACACCTCAGAGTAAGCTTTGACCTCATCAGTCGATTTACTCGGATATTGCTTAGCAATCATTTCGTAGCTATCACGTCCATACTTAGCACAATGTTGGATAAAGTTGGTGAAATCTCTTCTTGTCCAATTACTGAACGCATTATCAAGGTAAGATTGCTTCAACTCTTCCTCTTCTTCTGTTAGTGGAACAGCCTTATTAATCTTGGACTGCTCAGCTTTTCTCAAGGCCTGCTTCTCTTCGGCGTCAAGTGTTTCATCTTCAAAGTCATGCACAGAGGCTTTGTAATTGATGGACTTCTTGAAATATAACTGTTCTTTATCCAAGATGACCTTCAACGCAGGATCAAAGAATTGATGGTCTTGCATGTGGACTGTCTTAGGTGCCTTTGGTGTCTTCGGTTGTGGTGTAGATTTACCGCCTTGAAGAACATCCTTGTAGTAACCATCAACAGAATATGTTAACTCTTTTCTTTCTCTTTTAGAAGGATTAATCCAAGTGAAACCCTCGTCATTATTTTTCTTTGAGAAGTTTTCACCATTCCATTCATAAGCAGAGTGTTCAGATGTGAATTTTTGCAAATCATCCAATCCCAATGCACTATATTTGGCAGCCAGAGTGGCAGTTCTCTCTTCACCCTTCTTCAAAATCTCATCAATATCTGTGTCAACACTACTTACCTTGTTCTCGAAAACCTCCTTAGCACCAAACTGGATCATTCCAAGCAAATCATCCTTTGTGTTACCAATACCGGCATTCTTGTTAGAAGATCTTCCTTGTTGAATAACCAACTGGTCCAAACGCAACTTTTGAGCAGCTCTTTCAATGACTTTTTCTTCAATGGCATTTTCAGTAACAAATCTGTAAACGTGCACTTGCTTCTTTTGACCAATTCTATGTGCTCTATCCATGGCCTGCAAATCAGCTTGTGGATTCCAATCAGAATCATATAACACAACAATATCGGCCGATGTCAAGTTGATACCCAAACCACCAGCTCTCGTAGTGAGCAAGAAGATGAATTTGTCTGAATTTTCAGCGTTGTATTCATCAATAGCGGCGATACGATCCTCGTGTGAAGTGGAACCGTCAATACGACAATATTCGTACTCTCTGAAGAAACAGTAGTCTTCAAGTATATCTAGAAGACGAGACATTTGAGAAAAGATCAATACCCTTGACCCCTTTTCTTTCATCTTTTTCAAAAGTTTATCCAAGACAACCATCTTACCCGAGTTGAAAACAAGATGCTCGTCCGTGGTATAAGGAGGACCAGGCTCAGCACCTTCAAATAAATATGGATGATTACAACATTTTCTCAACTGCATGACAATGTTAAGTAAACGCGTCTTACCTTCACGTTTACCGACAACACCATTGACAGCATCAATGTCTTTCTCAAGCAAGCTCTTATACCACTTTACTTGCATGTCGGACATACCGACATATAAATTCAGTTCCTTTTTCGGCAGCAAAGATTTTTCAACATCGGCTTTAACTCTTCTCAAAAGGAAAGGTGATAACACTTTGTGTAATTGTTGAACAACGTTATCTTGATCATCTTCATCATTGTTTTCAAACCATTGGTCAAACACTTCGGAGTCACCGAAGACATCGGGTAATATAAAATTTAAAAGAGCCCATAATTCATGCAAGTTATTTTGTAATGGTGTACCAGTAATTAAAAGTCTGTTTTTGGAATAGAATAATCTGATGATTTGCGAAAGAGCACTTTCCTCGTTTTTGATACGGTGAGCTTCATCAACAACGATATATTGCCAAGCAACTTTCTTTAACGATGCCTTTTCCTTGATGACCATCTCAAAAGAGGTCACCAAAACGTCGAATTTGGCTTCAAGGATAGTGTTTTGAAGGATATTTGATCTTTCTTCCTTTGTACCTTGCAAAACACACACATTGACATCGGGCGTCCATTTGGCAAATTCTCTTCTCCAGTTGTCCAATGTAGATTTGGGCACAATGATAATAAATGGACCATCCACACCCTTATGGTACCTGAGGTAACCGAGGAAAGAGATTGTTTGTAGAGTCTTACCAAGACCCATCTCGTCGGCTAGAATACCAGACAAACTGTTTTCATGAAGCTGGATAAGCCAATTCAGACCCTGGATCTGGTACTCTCTGAGGAGACCTTGAATGTAGCTAGGTGATTCTGTGATAACGGTGGTAGTTTCTTCTTCGTGTTCTTCATCCTCCATCAATTCGGCATCTTCTTCTTGTTCAGTCTTTCTACGACGCGTAGAGCTACCACGACCGTTCTTCTTAGACTGTGCAGCACGGTTCTCTGCATCTATTTGTCTGAGTAGTTTCTTGATTGCTGGGTCCTTTGTAGAGCGCATATCGAGGAAATGGCGGAAAAGGTCCGTGAGACCGAGGAGATACTTAAACCTCTTAGCGGTCTCGTGTTTGTCTTTTAGTCTCTCCGCCTTGGCGTCATCCTTCAAAAGGTAGCGAGATTTCCTGTCTCGATATGATTCTTCAATCCCGTTAGTCTAATAGAGAAAGCTGTTAGTTACTATTATTCAATGTGGTTGTTGCCGAATTGGCCGTTGATTGAGGTGGAAAGGGGGGGGGGTGAAAAAGAACTTACCGCCATGTTTACGTGGTTGATTACAAGGGAGTTGAATATGCAAGCGAAGTTCAAGGGCAATAACGTTGGGATGGGACAAAAAGTGAAAAAAAACTGATGAATATCGTTTTCGGTGTTGGGAACCGCTTCAAGTGTTAATGAGCCGCTGTGTTCGTTGTTGTTGGCTTTTCCTTATGAAACTGCTCAAAGAGTTTTGAAAGTGTAGGAAAAAAGGAAAACGCAAAAAGTTTATGCACAGGATGAAGGTGCCGCTCTTTACTTAGGGGGGGGGGGTCAAGAAATCGCTACATAACCAGCAGATCTTGCTGCGATCCACAACGAGTTTTATTGATATTAATATATAAACAGTCAAATGTGTGTCTATAATCTTGAGATCAATGTAAGTTTAAAACGATTTATTTAGTAAATACCTTTGAATATCAGTAACCAAATGAATGGGGGGGGGGCCCCGAAAAACAGTCCGGGTAACACTCTGATGCGAGGTGCGCGGTTCAAAAACTCTCAGCACGCGTTCGCGAAATCCCACAATGGCGCGTCTTTTCCTCTTTCATAATCTGCCTCCTCACTGATAACTCATTTTCCGTACTCGTTTCTCACTAAGTACAATTTCTCAACGACAACGTAATCAAAACTGCCACTATTTGGGCTCAAAGTACTCCGCTCGAATAGCACTACGATTTGGTGACGATAATATATCAATTGGAGTACAATGTCACGACAGGACGAGGCGCGTGCTTTTCATTTTGCCGTTTATGAAGCAGTACAGCAGATCCCGCAGGGTCATGTCACATCTTATGGTCACATTGCAAAGTTAATATTCCGCCCACGCAACTCCAGGCAAGTTGGTCAAGCTTTGAAGTTTTTACCGAGAGACAGTGATACAGACTATCCGTTTTCCATGAATAATGTGCCCTGGTGGAGAGTTATATCTAGCTCAGGAGTAATTAGCCCTAGAGAAGAAAGTGCAATGACGAGACAAAAGCAAATGTTACTCAATGAAGGGATAACTGTCGATGATAATAATAAGATACGATTAAGTGAATTTGGTTGGTTCCCTGAAACTGAATTTGACGATTACGACTAAACCTATTTAAAAAAATAATAATAATTAATGTTCATTTTCATCTGCTTTATGTAATGTTATATATATCGGTGCTTTTGAAAAAAAAGTTTTATATAAATTGATTTATGGAACAGATTGTTTTCTGAATGGTCTATCATATCTCTTCTTTGCATTGGCCTTCTTTTTCTGTCCTCCATTACCGTTATTTCTATTGAAATTACCATTAGTACTGGTTCCATCACCTCCCATCTGTTGTTGAACACGACGACTCTCTTCTTCCCACCATCTGGCAAATTCCTCTTCTTGTTGAACCTCAGCAAATGACTTCACTTTTTTATCATCTAGTAGCTTATGCTCTTCTTCATGCATAATTCCTTTCAAAGATGGAGTTGCTTGAGATAAACTCATCTTAGCCATATCCTCCTCTTGTGCCATTATTAGTGATGAAACTTGTAAACTGGAGCTCGAAGCATTGGTGCTTGGTAATTTCCATGGCGAACTGTTAACAACTGGCTCGACAGGCATTTCTGATTTCAACATTCTCTTTCGCTCCTTCTGTGACATTCTAGAAGTAGACCCAAAGTTGACCGTCTTACCTCCAGAGGATGGACTCTCAGAGACCTTCATGAATGACTTTGATGACGTCGATGGAGATGAACCGAGAATAGGTGTGGGGATAGGAGAGGTACCAGTAGTAGAACCCCAAGTCGAAATAGGACTCAGCGCACTTGGTGAACCATATGATCCAAACTCAGGCCACGATAAACTGTCATCAACAGCACTCATCGATGCATTTCGTAGTGGGCGTGAAGTCGATGAAATCGAGCCACTCTTGGAAGGAGTATAGACCGAAGTAATGGAACCAGATTCACGTCTTGAGGGAATAGAGTTGATCTTGTTTAAAGAGACCGGGGTTACAGATAGTGGTGCTGTCTGCAAAGTGTTTGAACCTCTTCTATTGGCAGAAGATCTTCTCCGACGACTAACAACAGGTTGGAAGTCGTCATCATCAAATACAACAGCAGAAGAATCGTTGATACTAGACTTTCTAGACATCGTCGACGCAAAACTTTCCGTCCTCTGCATCTGTGAAGAGAAACTTGGTCTGTGGTTCTCCATAATTGGTGGCGGTGATGGCAATTTGACCTTCTTTGACTCCAATTTTGGCGATTTTGGTTCTTTCTTTGGAGGAATATCAAACAATGGGACGAAATCGTCACTCTCCAGGAAAATATCATTGAAGATCCTTTTATCAGTTAAGAATTTCGATAATAACTCAGTGCTGTCGCCATCATACCAGACTTCCTTTCTGTCACTTGGATTAGTCTTATTGACTCTCTTCAACCATCTACAGTATTTATCGATTTTCTTAACCATAAGGTCCGATAGCAGTTCATAGTTTGGATCAACAAGCAAAGACTCAACATTATTGTAAATGAGCCACAGACAAACACCAATCAGCTTATGACAGTGTAAAGCATCCGCATGATGTAGAATCAACAGGACGTTATCAGATGTGATGAAGTCTTTAATCATAAGCTGACAGAAGTCCTTCAGCCCAAACAACATTAATTCGTCACTCAACTCAATCAACTCGAAACAGAAGTTGATAAGGTCAGATGGATCCTTCAGCTCGAAGCAGTCATCCAACAGTTCCAGTTGTTCACATCCATATATGTATTTCAAGGCGACTTCAAAAACTTCTTTGCGGACATGTGTGAATTCCAATACCGCCTCAGCTTCTTCTTCATCCCATCGGTCAGAGAAAAGAGTTTCAAAATAAGCGTTACGAACTCTCATCAATTTTGACCAGCAGTACAGTACTTCGCCATCTTGGCAAAGTACCTTTACATCAGTATCAAAAAGTTCCGGCGTAAATGCAAACGAAGAGTCAAATATTGTTCTTTGAAGGTCATCAATTAGTCCTACAGACTTGAACAAATTTAATGTCTGTGACTTCACAGACTGGAGTGTCAGTGGATCTTCAACTTTTTCCCATGGTTTGATGTAGTTTCTGGTGTAAAGCAAGTTGATAAAAATGAACAGCGTCACTGGTTGAACATTTTCTGTTAGGATAACACCCTCATTGATTTTGTGAAAACGCATCTCGTCAATAATAAGGTCATCAGATTCAAGTACACGCATCTTCTCCACGAGGAACAATATTGATCTGTGAATACCAATACGCTTGCCTTGAATGGAGAATTCAATGTCGTATCCTTTATCGGAGGCACTGTCAATTGGATCAATCATATCAAATGGATCACCGCATGTTAAAACGTTAATGATCTCGGGATTATGCTTGTGTTCAAACGTGTCCTGAATAGTTTGAAAAGAACACCAACGTGTACGATAGAACTGAAACAAAGGATCATGAATACAATCTTTCTCCTCTGTTTCATCCAAAGAAAAGCTTTTTTGGAAGATCCTGTATGTCTCTTCATCAGGGGTCTCGAAATGCGGTTTGTGGAGGAAGTCAATAGTGTAAGGTTGATACGAGTCAATATTAACAAGCTCAGACTGTTTACGACCCGGAGAAACGGTTTCCAACGGAGAGAGATAACCAACATCCAAAAGGAATCTGTTCTTCATGAGTTGTAGGGGAAGTGGATCAACGTCATCTTTAATGAATGCAAATGACGAGAACATTGTATCACAGGAAACTTTCACGATCTTGGAAACACGATCAATCTTAGTGAACTTGAAGTCTGAACCATTTTTCCTTGTTACTCTCTTGTATGCACATCCGGATTTTGTAATGATGACAACTGAGCCGTCTTTACCAATATCGACATCCACACATTTCAAGTGATCGTTTCTTGGATTCCATATGTTATTGTACTTGATGTTTGAGGATTTTGAAAACATGTCAACTCCAAAGTTAGAAACAGAGCCGTCATCATAGAGAATGCCAATTTTCGTTGCATCTTTGGAGACGATCTTGATGATAGATCTCTTTTTGGAGAATCTCGTTGGTCTGAAGAATTCAAACTCATTGTTCAGCGCTTTGAACAGTGGAAGAGAGAATCTTAGGTGGTTACCATTGGTAAGAATATGACACTCATTGTTAACCAAATGCACAATAGTGGCCTCTTCAGTGGCAATAACCTGTTTTATGTTCTGTGAAAAATCAATTTTTCTAGGAATCTGAACAATACCTTTCAATTTACCGTGCTTTATCTGTTCACCGGTACTTACGAAATCCATTTGTCCAACATTAAGACCCCATACAACCAATGAGCTCTCGGTGTATGCACAACTGTGAATCTTAGAGCACGAAATACCTTTGATATTGAGTTTTTTGACTGCCGTGTGGATGATCCTCTTTGGTTCATCAGAGTATGTATCAGTCTTCTCTTTAATCTTGTCCGTTTGGTAACCGAGCTGAAAGTAATTATTCAGTCCCCATGAGTAGACTTCTCCATCACTGGAGAGTGCAAGTGTGTGATCGTCACTCAGCGCAACTTCAATAATGGTTATTTCTGATAGATCATCCATCTCTTTGAATTTGTAGTTGGGGCTTGAGCTTCGATTACCAAGTCTTCCTCGCGAGGCATTACCGGCTATAAGTATGTTGTTTGATTGTTCATTTGTGAGTAAGACAGAATGATTCTTGGAAACCTTGATGTCTTTGATGCGTGGCTTGACAAGCCTATCAGCAATACCTAGTTTTTCGTCATTTGCTCTATGGTTCTCTATTTGTATCTTAAATGGTCGAAGTCGGTCATCGGAGTCTCCTGTGGCGAGCTGATAGTTAACATTGGAACCAAATGTGTACACGTCTGAGCCTCCTCGCTGATCCTTGTCAAACCATATCAACGGATCTTCTAGCTGTGTGGGTGATGGCTTTGTGTCATTAGTCGTGGAGGCGGTTGCCACTTGAGGGTCGGCTGCACCAGTGGGTTGTTCCTGTGTGGTTTCCATCGGCTCAGTCTCTTCAGGCAAAGACGCCTGTATTCTCTGTGTATAGTTTGTGTCATCCTTACCAATGCTTTGTGGGAAAATCTTCAAAGTGGTGAAGTCATATGTCAAGTGATAAATGTCCATTGCGGTAAGTCCGTTGCGGTCCTTTATCTTCATCAGAGAATAGTCATGCTCGATGAGTAATCGGGCACAGGACAGTCGCCCATAAAAGATGGCATAGTGTAAGCAAGTCCACCCACTCTCTCGATCCTGTAATGAAGGCTGACACCGTGGGTTCGTCAATAGCGTTGCAAGTAAGTCGCTGCGTCCCACCAAGCACACAACGTGAATGGCGGCGCGTCCAAAGATGTCCCGTTTCTCGAGCTCTGAACGAGTGGCCTTCCTCAGACGTGATCCAAGAGACTCTTTCTTCGGTACCATCTTAGCAAGTTTACAGCGAGGGGAGAGAAGTTGTTTTTCTATTGTGCTATTGAGAGTTTCAGTGTCTTCGGTTTGTTCTATTGCCCGTGTTTTGGCGATGCCCTTCACCCCGGCCACGCTCGCTCGAAGATCGGTGCGGTCGACGCGTTCAGGGACTTCCCGGGGAACACCTCTAACGTGACGTCAAACAAGGACAATTGCGAAGGGAGAGGGGGGGTAGAAGGGTTACAAGGTATACATCTAAGTATCATAGACGAGTGGGTCAACAGGAATTACGCTTTAGTCATATTTTTTGTCTTATATCAATGTTTTTTATCTAAGTACCTTACTGGACTCTCTCCTTGGACAAGATGTTCACAAGCAAGTCAGTTGGCTTGTTGGACACAGCACCAACGAGTTCTGTCTGCTTCTGCTTGAAAGCTCTGATGTCATCGAAGTACTTGTCAAACAAGTAAGAAGAGTCCAATGGACCACCCTTAGCCTCAGGGTGGAATTGTGTAGAGAAGATTGGTCTAGACACGTGCATCATACCCTCGTTAGATTGATCATTGAGGTTGACAAAGTACGGCTTGAACTCGGCTGGCAAAGTAGATGGATCGACGGCATAACCGTGGTTCTGAGAAGTGATGTGACACTTACCAGTGGTTAAGTCCAAAGCTGGGATATTATGAGCTCTGTTACCGTATTTCATCTTGACAGTCTTAGCACCGGCTGCCAAGGCCAACAACTGGTGACCGAGACAGATACCAAAGATTGGACCCTCGTATGTCTCCATAGTCTTCTGCAAGTTGTAAACAGTGGAAGAACAGTGTGTTGGATCACCTGGACCGTTGGAGATAAAGATACCGTCAAAGGAGTTGGCAATGGTGTGGATTGGGTAATCGTATGGGAACACGGTGACGGAAGCACCTCTAGAGACCAATGATCTCAAGATGTTCTCCTTAACACCACAATCGATCACAGCAACATGGTGCTCACCAGTGGAGGCAATGTGGAATGGGGCTTTGGTTGAGACCTTGTGGACCAAGTTGACAGAACCTGGGTCAATGAAAGCCTCATCCTCATCTGCATCGTATTCCTCACCAATGGAGATTCTAGCCAAAGAAGAACCTTGTTCTCTCAAGTAAGTGACAATGGATCTAGTGTCAACACCAGTGATAGCGGCAACACCTTCGGCCTTACACCAATCACTGAGTGACTGGACGGCAGTCCAGTGAGAGTACTTGAGGGCAACATCGGCGACAACGATACCAATACACTGAGCGTTTGGAGACTCAAAGTACTTCAGCAAGTTGAACTGGTCACGGGCGGTACCTGAAGGAACACCATAGTTTCCAATGAGAGGTTGAGTGAAGACCAAGATCTGACCCTTGTATGATGGATCAGTCATGGACTCTGGGTAACCAACTAGGGAGGTGGTGAAGACAGCTTCTCCGGACACGTTAGTGTTTGCACCAAAAGAGTAACCGTTGAACACTGGACCATTACGAATGGTAAAAGTGGCACGGTCCAATTGACTGGCAGTGGTCAAACTGGAACTCGAGGTGGCCAACGATCTGTGGAAGGCGAAGCGGGAACGAGTAAGAGATCTGGCAGCAGTGGAGAGCATAGTTAGATTTTCTTAATGAGGATTTTGTGTGTTTTGATTTTGATTTTGATTTTTTAATTGAATTGAGTGGGATATTCCAGGCTCTTAATAGTTGCTTGTCTTCCAAACGTGGTCCGAGATGTAGTCTTGACAGGTGAATTCTGAGATAAAGTTCATAAACGACTCTAATAAGGTGAGATCGTTTCTTTCAATTGGCAAACAGGGCTAAATAAAGGGCGGCTGTGTGCGTCTTTAAGGAACTTTCAGTGATGTAATGTGATCTAACTAATACAAGTAGCTGCTCTTGTGGGCATCCTCCAACCTTTTTTTTAGGAGATGCGCGCTTATCGCAAAATTTTTGCACTGAGTCATCGACTTCCGGTCATCCCAGCCGCTTAACTATGGTGACGCCACTCCCTCGGATCTCAACAGCGGGCTGGGCCGCGAACAGTTTTCTTCCGCTACCGGCGCACTTCGCTTGCAGCCAAAGATTTTTAAGTTAGTTCATCTCTAAAGACACAGTGAGTCGATTAAAATATACAATTTATTTGCTTCTTTTTCTGTTTCATTCGTTGTAGCGTAGTTTGGAGTCACGACTGATTACACTAACAAATGTGGATCTCTCCTCACGCAATTCTCTGATGTCAAGAACGTCTTCTTCATCACCGTGTTTGATGATCCACTGATCATCCTTTTCCAAGGTCCCCACAACGTTGAGCACAACGCTGTACAGTTCTGTAATAGTGAGCCTTAGGCTGTCATCAGTTGTGTTGTTGTTCTTTGCGATGAACTCGTATAATGCTTCGCATGCACCTCTAAAGTCGCCACAATTGAGACGATGAGCATACAACACTTGGTAAAACCATAGCGATCTCTTGATATCATCGGTCTTTGCTCTTTTTAAGATCAAAGCATCGACCGCTGGATCTTCCTTCAAGGAACTTAACTCTCCCAATCTGTGAATGCTCTGATGCTTATACATCATGTATAATAGCTTGTTCAAAGCCTCTGTACGTAATTTCTCATTTCTAATCCATTGTAAAGTACGGTTGGCATTAACGAGGTCCAATTTTTCCACAGAGATTGTGAAATAGGTGTAGGCCTCATCATCCAAGTATTTCTTCTCAAATCCTTCACTCATTCTCTTGTCTCCTAGCAACACCATAAACTTCTCCGCTTGGTCAAACTGCAGGTTATTCAAAAACAAAATTGCTGCGTTTAAATAGTACTTACCAAGATTGCAACCAAAGAATACTGAGAAATCATCCAATGATTTGAAAATGAGCTTCTCATTTGGTGTGAGTGTGTACTTGGAGACATCATCTGCATATCTAGCCAAGTATTTAGCAGCTTTGGAAGCTTGATTTGTTTTGAAGAACACCAGTGACTTCAAGAGACGGAAAACAGCAGTCTCATCATAGAACTTGACAAATCTCTCATATACCACCATGGACAAGCCTGATTTAATCAGATATGTAGAAGTGAGGTACAAGAATTCGTTGGTTTGAATAAATGGAATCACTTCCTTAGTTGCAAACTGAAGGAGATTGTTCGTTGTAAATGTGAACCCATCTGGGAATTTTTTGTTAAGAATTGAAGAGAGTAAACTTTGAGATGGAATAGAAGGCTCATCCAGTTCTAAGTTACCAGATTTGGCATTGAAGCTGACTTCCAATGTTTCTCTGAACACTTCGTAAGAGACAATGAGTTTGACAACACGTTTGGAAATGGAATCAAGCAACTTCTTATCGTCAAAGTTTAGTACAAGCAACAACACCAAAAGAGAGAACAGAATGTCACTGTTTACCTCAACAAGCTGTTTTGTAGTCTCCGTAAATACGGCAGTACCTAGAGCTGTATGCTTTGATTTGGTAAGACGTTGTGTTTCTTGCTCAACTGACTGGTATCTTAATATATCGTCAATAAGAACAAATAAATTCTGGAACTGGGAGAGTTCTTCGACCAATTTGCCTAAGTTAACAGAGTTGAAATTACCCTTCAGTTGACGGTCATAAATGGAGCCCAATATGGCATCTGTATCCTTCTCTGGATTAGTGAATGCTCTTAAAGTCTCACTCTTAACTTGGGCGTAAACATCGCTTGAGAGGGACATCTTGAACTCAGAGATGATATTTAAGAACTTCAAGTGATCACCAACGTTTCGTAACTCGCCAACATTGTCGACCTTCATGGACTTGTTATAGTCCAGAAGTTCCAATGGAGAGTTTGGTCTTACAAATGAGTATTCCTGACGATTTATCACTAGCAGCAAACCAGAATGATCATCTAAGAAGAACTTGAGAGGCTCATCTGCCTGTTTTTTGAATTCAGAGCATAATGTATCAAGTCTAGAGAATTGTGTCTCTATTGTGGACTCATAGTTTGGACCAATTTGAATGCCCTTGCTAATAGCTTTAGTAACCCTTTCAAAGAGTGGGAGGCCATCAGTACTAATGCTATCATTATTTAACTGACCCAAGAAGTGCTTCTCAAAGATTAACAAAGCGGTTTCAATTACTTGCTTTGAATAAATACCACTTTGGAAGATCTTTCTGAGGTAGAATTCTGACCATGTTTCACCAATAGTCTTCTCTGGGAGATTAAAAGAGTCTTGAATTGCAAACCACTGAGAGTTCAATTCAGAATCCATTTGACATTTCTGAATGAAGGAAGATGTATTACTTTTCCACAGGACCCACAAGCTCAAATTTGAAGAGTCCATAGTTAATTGGAAGTCTCCTACCAACCAAATGGAGTTAGATTCTGGTAAACATACAGGGAACTCGTGCTTGATACCCAATGGTATGATATCGAAGTCATCTTGTTGCAATGTAAAGACTTTGAAAAATCCATTACCGAATGGAAGGTAGATTGTCAAATAATGGATAGTTTCACCATTGACAGTGGCTGTGAAGATGTCTAATAGTTTTGTAGGAGTTGAGTCCAAGAATTCTCTGTTGTTTGGAGTAGTAGTTGTAATGAAATCGGCAAGGTCCTTTTCCAAAATGAGACTCTGTTTGCTAACAGACCAAATTCTCAAGTGTCTATTGATTGTAACAGTTAACAGGTAATCATCAAAACGAATTACATCAATGACTGTTTTCAAAGATAAATCTCTCTCTCCGTTGAATGTTGTCTTATTGGCCCATGGTCTTAAGAGTTGACCCAAACTTTCAAGATATGAATTATCATTGAAAATGACTGGTTCTAATTCAAACTTAGATGTTCTTTCAAGTCCAATAATTCCTCCATCTCTAAGTAGGACAACAAGGTAATCGTTACTATATGAATATAGGATATGAGGAAGTCTGACATCGAATCCATATGGTTGTGAAATCTTGGCCCACTCCTGGGAAGACTCTGATGTCATTGTAGATCCTCCGTTGATGACAAAGTCCACCATTTTGATTATCAAGGTGATAAGAACACCTGATTCGGTGATACAATCAATGATAATGGCAGGTTCTCCATCTTTGGTCATGAATTGATTAATGGCGAAGCAATGAGATCTAATCTTGTCAGGTAAATTGATCTTGATGGATCTAAGTTTAATGTTGAAGTTGTCGTTGAAGAGTACGGGGATCAACACAATGGAGTACATGTCGTCAAGTAATCTGTAGTTGACCTTATTAGGCAACGAGTCTCCCTGGATCTGAAGCACTGAGGTTTTGAAAGATGTGAGGCCCAACTTGAATGCCTGTTCTGGATCGTAGTTGACATTGTGCACCCTCTGAACTCTCGAGGAGCTCCATAGGTGACGGGCAACATCCACCTCAAGCAACGGGCCCGGACTCTGGTATACCGTCCTGCGTGTGTGGGTTGTCACGAGAGACATTGGTTCGTTTGGCGGGTGTTGATATTTGTGGTTTGTTTAACAGTTCTTTGTTTACGCTTTTTGAAGTTAATAGCCGCCAAAGATGGAAAATTCGCGATGAGACCCACTTTTGGTGTTCAGGTGTGCTTGATCTTTCTTTATAGTGCGGGTGTAATATTTAACACTATAAGAAGATAATTTGAAGAATCTTCAGTAGATTCTCGAGTTGGATAGAATTATAGAGAAATGTTTTGTGTCTTCCATCGTTTATATAAAGAGTACAGCATATGACTCCTGAGCGAATCCATTAATCTTATGGTGAAGCCCTAGTCATATGGCTAATAAACAATGTATAAGCATACACACCCGGTAAATATGATGTAATAGGCTGATAATATCATGTGAAATGGATAAAGGAATAAGATCGTCTTTTGATGGTTTAATAACTCAAAATGAAAACTATTAATCCTCAGTTTTAACCCTTTAACTGTCCCCTAAAGCCCTAAGTCTTACCCGGCTTTCTGCAGCCAGGGCTCCGTAACACAGTGGTACACGCACACCTCGCGAATCTGTTCTTTTTACTGTTTCGCGCGCACTACAAAATGAAAATTTTCGCCGACGTTTCTTACTTTTCTTTCCATTTTAAAAAAATTTCACTTCCTCAAGGGAAAGAGGAAGAAAAGTAATATGGAAGAGGCCTTCCATTTATTTTGAAACCTCAATGGTAATGAGGGGAAGTATCGGAAATAAAGTGTAAGTTGTCTTGTGGACTTTTTGGAGGAGGTGGCCTCCCTTGCCATGGTATTTTGTTTAGTTGTATCAACGGCTGATGATCCAACACAAAAATTTCAAACTAGAGTATGTGACACACGAATGATCTTACTTGCTAATCTGACATTGATACAACTTGAAACAAAGCTCTCCTGTGTCTTTCATTTGAGAAGGCAACTAACACAGAGACAGCTGACTTGAATACAGGAGTATTCATTCGCATACTTCCCCTTTTTATCCCCCCTTTTTTTCTTTTGAATGGAAAAGTATGTTTTCTCCTCTTACTCACTTATAACAGGGTCCCCATGTGGTATACCATTTTTTACTGTGATGACTAAAAAAAACTAAAGCTGGAATTACTGGCTGATTCTTTGTGATGGATAACGTTTTGCTATAACTGATTCTTTAAATGTGAAACCATTGGACCCCTTGTTTGTGTTGTATAAATGTTCTTTCCGTGTGATTACAGAATGACTAACAATTTAATAGATGTTTTTTCTTATTTTTCTGCTCTTTAACTTTTTTTCAAAAAAAGTATACTTCATTTGGATATGACGAGCCATAGCACTGGGCACTGAACAACGTTGTGAGTGACATGCTTTTTAATGTGGGCCTAGAAAACCCACGCTACTGATCCTTTGAAATGAAACATACTTCTTTTTTTTTCTCTTTTTTTTCCCCCCATTACAAAAAAAATCGAATACTCGGGTGTTGATCGAAAGAGTAAGTTTACCCTTTTCCTTTTACATTTTGTTGTTGGTACATTCTTCCTTAGAAACAGAATACAATTGAGTGATGAGCCCTTTAGATGACGAGTCAGATTTCGTGTTTCACGCTGATGACAACCTTTTTTTTAATACCATTCATGCTTTTCTGATTCCAACTTGCTCTGTTTTCAAAGAGGTTATGGGTTATTATCAACAAAATGCTTTTTTTTTCTTTTCACAAAAGAAGACCTCAAAGTCTAACACATATAAACAGTTTCATGAATCATTCCACCCTTTTAAGGAAGAAAGTTTTCTTCCTGTTCGTTTTGATGGCAGAGGATGATCTTGAAATAAAATAGACAAGCATATGTCTGATTTCTATTGAAGATAAATTATTTCCTGTCTGATGTCTCTATTCAAAACGAACTAGGCTTCTTGTTTGATCCCTATGTTCAAATAACCCATGAAAAGGTGAGTAATCTCTTTTTTTTTTTTTTTTCAACTGATGCAATCCAAGAATTACGTTTATGATGATTTTCCACTTTTCACGACGGTCAACTGCGTCTTCTCTCTGTTAGGAGAAGACTTTGATGATAATCCGCCCCTGACAGGGCGTGGTCCTGAACAACGTATTGGTTTCAATTGCTCAGTTTCTTACCCGTCAAAGGATTCTGAAATACTAACAAATTGAAAACAGTATGTCTTTCCTCCCCTTCTAGAACTCTCCGTCCCCAAAGGTTTATATTGAGCGTGTTGTTTTGTTACTATGATGATCTTTACAACCGATTAGTCTTCATGAACACTAATGATTAAAAAACGTACCCTAGATTTGCATGTCAGGCTGATATCATTACAACAATCTCTTTTTATATGCCTTGTGGAGGATTGTGCTTCCCAGAAAGCTTTGTAACTAACAGAATATAAAGGAATCATTTTTTTTTTTACTCATATTTGTAGCTTTTATTTATTAACCTCTATTCATAGTGTTACCACTACCCTTTGCGTTTGCCTCTGTGAAGTCATCCCATTGTCTTGCCTTATAAGTTGCAGCATCTGCCTTCTCCATATCGTCTTCATCACTTGATTCATCAGGGCCATCGTTACCACCACCTGAAATCATACCACCATTGGCCAGTTCTTGTTCAAGGAACTCTTCAACAGTGACGGTTGGAAGGTATTGTCCTGTACCGAACACTTTCTTCTTGAGATCTTCTCTTTTCATAAGAGTGAATGGTCGTAAGATCTTTCCTTCTTTTGATAAAACACCTTTATTAATCGTCTCAAGCTTTTCAGTGAAGTTTGTAGGATCTGAAGAACGTTTCTTTTCTCTATCATCTTGTGTAATCTCTTGTAATTGCGGTTCTCGTTGCATGTATTCAAGGACTTGAAGCTCTTGAGTTAATACCCTTATACTGTCAAATGACCTAAGCATGAATAATTTCAGTTGATCCAAATATAATTGACGTACATCTTCATCATCTGCATTTTGATAATCGTTCTCATTCTTTTCTAACTTCTCCAATAGTTGTAATTTTGTAATTAACTGTCGTTCAAGTTTAAAATTGGCAATTTTATCTTCACGTCTTAACATTGCCGTCTCATGAAGAACAGCAATCTCAAATGGCTTCTCTTTTAACTTATCAAACTTTACAACTTCATCTTTGGACAAAAGACCATAGTTATTAAGATTAGTGAAGAAATGGATATAACAAAGAATAGCCTTTTTAATGTTAATTGTCTTTGATGGAATGGTAAAATCAGGATAAAGCTGTGCAAGGTAAAAATCAGTGGCGAGGAATTTGATTTCAGAGGTATTTATGTCATCAACGGATTCATTTGAGGAAAATATAGCTCCCCGGGTCACTGATGACTTCAGATCAATCCATTTCTGAATGGTAGTACCGAGTTCAATTTGGTATTCTTCAGAATCATGTCTCAATGGCAAGTCTTGAATTTTGTGGAGCTGTTGGATACAGTCCGTATACGTCTGTTTAAGCGTCCTTTGCTGGTTCATCCTGTCTCTCTGTCTCTGTTCCGTATCTCTATCGACTTAGTCGAAATGGTTCTGGCTGATTATAACAGAAGGGCGCTTAAGACTCCAATAGACCGTTCTGGTTTGTAGTTGATGAGCCTTCTCGATCTGTCTTCTCGGCTGGTAATGTTCGCGCTGTCGAGTCTCCTAGTCCCTGCACCCCCTGAGATTATCCCAGTCCCTCAAAGTGAGCCTAGAACATCAAGACTAAAGTCTCTCGCATTGCTCCGACGGTGGAAGGCCTTGCTCCGGGGGGGGGGGGGCTCGAGATACGCCTATATATATTCTTACAGCTTTGTCTTTCTGTTGTCTTTATCTTTTATCTCTTTTGCAAAAGGCATAACACCCCAAAGACGATGTCAGAACTCCCACCAGTGTACTTTAATTGTGACCCGGACTCCTTTGCTTACTCGACTGCTCGTGTCCGTTGGGTCAAGATCATTGAAGACGCATTGGATGATGCTAAAGCCACCACAGCTGCTTCGTCCAACGACAAACTTAAGTCTCAAGGTGCCACGATTGTTGAGAAACTTGCTAATTTGAAACAGGATCTATTGAATGATGCTCCAGTTAAGCCATTGGAAGGTTCTTTGAAGCAATATGAGTCCTATAACAGAGCATTAACCAAAACCTATACTTGGCTCACTGGTCCATGGTTAGTCTTAGAGAATTACCTTTACAGATTAATCAACACTTTCTTCTTGGAGCAATCACAATGGTTTAACTATGATATCTTCAGAAACTTGAAAATGGAATCCTTTGAATCCTCAGTTGATGGTGTTACCGAATTGGCCGTTCGTTACTCACAGTTAGTTGAACAGCATAAGACCAACCTTAATATTACAGATGATGTTAAGGAGCTCTTGTTTAAAGAATTTTCTGAGATTTCCCTTTGGGGTAATGCCACAGATCTTTCATTACTTGCTACTGCAACTTTGGATGATATCAAATCCATTCAAGGTGCTGACGCAAGAAAGAAATCAGAGGATAAGATTCTTAGTAACGATATCGAGGCCGCTTACAAAACATTGAGCAAGACTAAAGATACTGTGAAATCTGTTGATATTGTCTTGGATAACTCCGGATTTGAACTTTACACTGATTTGGTCTTTGCCTTGTTTTTGATCGATTTTGGTCTTGCTGAAAAGGTCACTTTGCACACAAAGGATATTCCATGGATGGTCTCAGATGTCAACATTAAGGACTTTAACGTTGTTTTGGGTCAATTGAGAGATTCCAAGGTTTTCCCTCAAAATAGAACGGAAATTGATTTCTTTGCTGATAAAGTGGAGTATTTGTATAACACTGGTGTCTTGACATTGGAGACTTCTCCATTCTGGACTCTAGACCAGGACTTCTGGGGTATCCAACCAACAGAGAAGGAGTTTGGAGGAGCCCAGTTGCACGAAAGACTCTTGAAGTCTTCCTTAGTCATCTTTAAAGGTGATATGAACTACAGAAAGTTGACTGGTGATAGAAGATGGCCATCTACCACCCCTTTTACCACTTCATTGGGACCATTGGCATCTTCTGGATTGAAGATCTTATCATTGAGAACCATAAAAGCTGATGTTCTGGTTGGATTGCAAGAAGGTGTTTATGAAGAGATTTGTGAAACTTGGGGTAAAACAGAAGAAAACAAGTTTGGATGGTTGTACTCCGGTAAATATGCCGTTATGTCGTTCTCTAATGGTTCTGCTTAAATTTATTTAGACTTTGAAACTACAGGTTTTTTTTAGAATAAATTGACGTGAAAAAACATTTTAGGAATATAAGCCGTATAAAATATCGAAACATCATCATTTTCATTTACTGTGGTGGCTGCAATGGTGGTTGTTGCACCGTTGCACCTGGAATGAATGGGAATATTGGTGGCATCATGAAAGGAAGCACAGGAGGAACCATACCTCCTTCTGTATGTAGTCTTTTCAATTCATTTTCATCTCCGGATGGTAATGGTCGTTTAATTCCTCTTTTCTCTCTTTCTTGATCCAAGAGATCTTCGATAGTTTTCTTCTTTTCTTCATCTGGTTTAAGTTGATCAAGGAAGATGTCCCCCTTTTCACAGTTTGGACACACAAAGTCACTTTCTAAAAGTGCTTCCTCAATTGATTCTCTTGAATAGACTTTAGAACAACATGGCGTTACCACTGGGTCCACCATGACCTTATTAGTGATAGGATCTATGAGTTCTGGGTCAACGTCCTTCAATGAATCCAGTTCGGAGGACTTGTTAACTTTTTTACTATAGGCATCCCATGCTTTGGAATCAGCAACTTGGACCACGTATTGACCATCTTCATTCATTAAGTAAGTCTTTGAAGGATCATCATCAGGATTAGCCACGGTTTGTAAATATGTCTTTGGAATACCTGTCGTACGTTTAATACGTTTACCTTCCCAATTTGGATCATCATTTGTAGGACAGTTTTTAATCCAATGATCTTTTGAGCCACATCTATAACACATATAACCTGGTGGTGGGACATCATCTGGATTATTTGCCGTTGTTGTATTAGATTGTTGTGGTCTAGCTGAGTACACCGGTGTTGCTGACGACATTTCCTGTTGTGTCTGTTTCCATTGGTCAGACTGGTTATTGAACATCAATGCAATACGTTCCTCTTCTGTCATTGAACCATTCTCAACTGGCATTGGAACATTTGTTGATGTTTTATTTGTATTGAGTGTAACTTTTGTAATACGTGGTTTACCAGTCACATAACGGGAAGCACCTCCTTTACCAGGCTTAATTGCTGGAGACCTACGAGCCACCACAGATGACGAACGTGGTATCACCAATGTATCATCTGTATACTCTTCCTCTGTGTCTGCGTTGTAAACTCTTAACTCAAATGCAGTACCATCTCCGAGCTTGTTCTCTGCGATGATCTCCTTTTTCAGATCAAAAACTGTGATACCAGTTCCATCAAATTGGATTCTGGAAGTACTCTTCTGCGAACGGAAACGGTAAAAGATCGTTGAAGACATTTGACCTCTGAATTCCCTTTCTACCACAGTGAATATATATAAAGAGAAAAGCCTTAGCGCTTCCTTAAGTTCGCCACACCGCGAAATTTTGAAGACGCTCTCGGAAAACCGAGAGTATAAAAAGCCCGGCCTCCCCCCGTCCTCCCATTGAAACGAGTGGTGATTAAAGAGACAGGCGCACTGGCACACCGGGGGACAAGATGAGCAACCAGGGATACTACGAGCTGTACAGACGAACTACGTGAGTGATGTTTGATAATTTTTTTTTGTGTTTTTGATGACCTTTTGGCTGAGATAGAAAGAGAGAAGGAGAGAGTCAATTGTAAATGGTTTCCCAAAGGTGTCAAATTTCTTAAAAAAAAAAAACAAAAGAAGGAGGTTACTAACTGTTGATTGAAAGTCTTGGAACCTCTCTAACAGATGCTCTCGATACGCTCATCTCGGACCAGCGCATTCAGCCTCAACTGGCAATGCGTATCCTTTCCAACTTTGATCGTGTAATTGCCGAGTCTTTGAAGGAGAAGGTGAAAGGTAAGCTTACTTTTAAAGGGCATTTACATACATACCGTTTCTGTGATGACGTGTGGACATTTGTTGTGAAAGATGTGGATATCAAATTAGATAACGGTTCAACAATCCGTGCTGATAAGATGTCCATTGTTGCTTGTAATTCCAAGAGAGCCGGTGAGACCTAAACTTTTCACTGTCACAACCCCCTTATAAGGGGAGGAAAGACACACACACAATATATAAACCATAACTGTACTATATAGCTGGATCTAATGGGATGAATGATGAAAAAAAAAAGACACTTGAACAGTAGAATTTTAAACCCCCCTCCCCCTTCATTTATAAGCCTGTACTCGTCTCTCTCTCCCTCCTCCCGTCTTGTCGCGCGCACTTGTTGCGAAATAGATAAACAGATCGATCTTGGAGTTCACAGCACTACTTGCAAGACAAACACTGAAAGACACAGGTGAGGGGCGAAGACAATCAGCAAATGTCATCATCAGGAAGTTCTTATCCCTTTGGTGCTGCCCGGTTCCCGGTTGATATGGATGCTCTTAAACAACAGACTCCTTACCTTCATCACAAGATCACAACAATGAAGCCATTGAAGGAATTCTTCAATATTTCCAAAGTTGCTCCTCCAAAGTCATTAAATGAATGGCGTTTACGTTTGTTTGTGAACTTACAGTATTATCAATCCAATTACTTAGTCGTTTTACTCTTGGTATCATTGATTCAATTGATTCAAAGACCATGGTTACTCATATCCCTTGCCTTGTTGTCAATTGGATTTTTCTATTTAAGACGTTCACAAGCAGATGAAATTAGAATCAATACAATTTCAATCGATAAGAGATACTTATATTCGGCATTATTGTTCACAACCGTGCCCGTGATTCTATTTTCTTCACCATTGGCCACTTTAATCTCCATCGCCACACTCTCTGCAGGACTCGTTGTCATCCACGCTTCCGCTTTGAACAACACAAACACAGAGACAAGCTTTAATGAGAGTATTGTTTGAGTACAAAAAAAAAACACACTGAAAGAAAAAAAAGAAAACAACTAATATTATCACTTCTTTCTTATTTCCCTTTCCTATTTTTTTTTTTTTTTTTGCTTTTCATTTGGTATTTCCCTTTGAGATTTTATCTAAAATGTGTTTAACTTATATAAATCCTACTTTCCCCTTATATACAGCGTAATTACAGGAGCATTCCCAGTTGGGAAGTCTAGATATGTCTGTAACTTCGTGCCGGGGCTTCGCGCGGGTGTGTCACAACACAATCAAGGCCGGCGGGCCGGTGCCCCCAGTTTTTTTTTTTTTAAAAGGGGGAAGACGAAAAGCTCTAGAACGTTCACCTTACCGACAACGAAAGGGGAAAAAGTTCTGTTTAAAAAAACACTCTCCCACCCGCTTTAAACATTGACAGCTAAGCAAATATCCACCCATTTTTATTTGGAAAACACCCCTCCCACTTAAAAGGGAAGTCATAAAATCATTGCACACCCAGTTCAGAGACTCCGTGACACACTCTCTACCCAACACAACACATACACAAAAGCCCATCGCACCGGGGTATAACCCACCCACACAAACTCTAACAGAGGACTGTCAGTGAATTACAGTGGCTGACCATCACAAAGAGACGGTGAATAATAGCCCATTGGCCTCATCACCACAACCATACATTTTATTTGGTTTGTTTTGTTTCTCTCTTGACATTAGCCGCCCACTCGGATCTCACTAACTTGGTGTGAACTGTGTGTACACTCAACGTTCAACGCCACACTTTGGGGGGCAAACGTTTTTATATTGATATTTGCCTACATTACAGATTTTCCTTTGTCTCTAAGAGACAACCCACAGTTTGAACTTTAACATCAATTCCATCACATACCAAACTCAAGTGGGTTTTTAGTTTATCTTGTCGATCCATTATTGATCTTCCGAAACTATCAACTAGTTGATCTGAAAGGTTTAATTAGATAAAAGGGCAACAAACTATCAATCCCCAAGTCAGGATCAAATCCATACATCACCAATCTGTGATTGGAGTTTTATTTTTTTTACGGTGTTTTGCCCAGAAGAACTATATTTTAGAAAGATTACTCTGCACATTTTGAAGTAAATTGGAAAAGAACAAAAAAGGCCCCATCTCCAAAACAAAAAAAAAACAACAAAAAATAATATAAACACAAGATAAAGATAAACCTCTTGTCGAATAAAGAACAAAAAATATCAAACTCTTTTTCATTTTCTATCAGACTACAGAGCCAAATTTTAAGTTTTTGCTACAACGATAACAAAACAGTATATTCCTTATTTGCATCTTCAAAGTTTTTTTTTTTTTGTTTTTTTATTCCTAAAAGGCTCAAACATTTTATGCTTATTTTCTAGGAGACCATTTTATTCTTTACAATCTTCCCCCCTACCCCTTTTTTGGAATTGTTGATAACATTCTCCATTCATACCGATGTCTCTTGCTTATAACTTGTATAAAGAGGGAAGCTTCCTCAATGGAAGATACCAGAAGATCGAAGATATCAGTGAAGGTGCATATGGTATAGTTTCACTTGCTAAAGATAGTACGAACTCTAAATTGGTTGCAGTCAAGTACATTTTCAAATACCAAGATGAGAAATCTCCAATTAAGGCATCACAAATCTCCAAATCTCTCACTTCAGTTTCACAGAAAATGAATGATGATATATGTGAAGAGGCACTACATGAAATTGATATCCATCAAAAATTGGGTACAGGTCACCCAAATATCATTTCCCTTGTTGATTGCTTTGAGTCTTTTATCATTCTTGAGTATTGCCCTCGTGGTGATTTGTATGAAGCTATTAGAGCTAATATGGGTCCATCTTCCACAACAGACATTGTTAACGTCATGTTACAGTTGATTGAGGCCGTTGAATATGCTCATAGCAAGTCGATTTATCATCGTGATATCAAACCTGAGAATATTTTGATTGCAGATGACTTCTCCATTAGGCTCTCTGATTGGGGGTTGGCATCCTCCCATAAGATGTGTACTGATTTTGGAGTTGGTTCGGAACGTTACATGGCACCTGAGTTATTTGATGAACAGAATGTCCACGTTTACGATGCTTCAAAATGTGATATCTGGTCTATTGGTATATGCCTCTTGAATATTGTCTTTCACAAATCCCCATTTACTGCTGCCAACCAAGGTGATAAATCATTCAGTTATTTTGCTTGCAACCGTGAAGCTTTATTTGATATCTTTTCCACAATGTCTGATGATTTGTTCTCTGTTTTACGTCATTCTTTAACTTTGGATCCGGAGAACAGAAACTTGTCTAGAATGAAGGAGGAGTTGCTCAAAGTTCAAAGATTCACTTTTGATGATGAACTTGATCTGGTCACTGAAAATGATATCTCGGAAGCTACAGACATGAAACCCATCACTATCCAACACAGCAGAGCCACTGGTGGAATTGCACGTCGTTACTCAGGTGTTGGACGTCATAGCTCTAAACCTGCCTACCAGAAATCGTTTGCTGTGCCTACTCCGAACACTCACATTTCTAATCACTTCCATGAGTTTAAGAAGGAAGATTATAATAGAGCTGATTTCTTCACACCACCATCAGTTTCTGCTCATTATTTGGAGAAGTTTGCGGCGGAGCGTACTAACAAGAGACCTGGTGTATACCAGCCACCTCATCAGAGACCAAGCACTCCAAAGATGGGATCCATTATGAACTCGCTTTCTGTTAATGTACCAGCTCTAGGAATGGGTTCAAAGAGATCGAGAAAGAACTCTTTCAACTCGGTGTCATCCTCTGTTGGAAAGTATGTCCCACCAAAGCTGAGAGCATCTCCAATACATGCGGTCAAATCTCCATTGCATGAGAGCACTAACATTGATGATGAGCTTGAGTCGGATGATGAATTGTTCGTCCTTGAAGAAGGAGACTCAAGAACAGAGTCAGAGATCAACCTTTCTCAGCTCAATGACTCTATCGCCACATTGAACATTGAAGATTACTCGAGTGAGTTATCGTCTGCACCATCTTTGATTGTCCCAGCTCCTTTACGCTCAGATAGAGACAAGGCTACGTCAAATACCATCCACGACAGAAAACCTGTCAATTCTTCTGATTCCAAACCTATTCCACCTGCTGAAGAGGACAATGGCTATGCTTCCAGTGGATCCAACTCCGAATCCAACACAAAGAGAGTCTATGTGCCACCTCATCACAGAGACAATTACAATAGCCATTGGAATCACAATTTACACAATAAGAAGCAAAGCTTCTGGAACCACAACAACCATCATCATGGTCCCCATGCAGGTGGAAGAAGAATGAGCACTACTAAGAAGTACAACGTATCTTCTTCTGCTCCTGCTAAGAAGACTGACTGGTTCCCTCCTTCGAGAATTGATATGTATGAGGATGATGCTGTCGATGACGATGATTTTGAGAAGTCAGAATTCTACCAGAGTTTTGTTAGTCGTGTTGGTGAGCACAGCGACCCATCTTTAACGGCTGTTCAATCCGAGAGCCATGACCATAAGAA
Source organism: Petasospora bimundalis (assembly GCA_030569745.1). Lineage (NCBI taxonomy): Eukaryota > Fungi > Ascomycota > Saccharomycetes > Phaffomycetales > Wickerhamomycetaceae > Petasospora > Petasospora bimundalis. The sequence goes on from JAJMLR010000010.1 coordinate 232,562, forward strand.
CAGATTGATCCGCGAGTCTATTCAAGAGGTGAACCCAATATTGGAATAACCTCTTCTTATGCTTTATATATCATTTGTTCTTTTTAGGCATTTCCTTACTTATGATTGCTGAATATTTCTTTACGTTTGCTGAATGAAACCTTTTATGACTGATATGTTGAATTATTGCGTAGCTATATTCGAGTGATTACCGATATTAACTAAAAGTAGATTGGCATACAGGGCATATATTTGATTGTCAGGGATATGTAAAGTTTAACGTCTCAGTCATGAATTGAATTAGAATGCAGCTTTGTTAAGAATAAGGAGAATTGCAATAACTGCAGCAGCGCCTGCGTAGGAAGCAATAGTCTTTGTGGAATCTGCCTCCATTTTATGGGAGATCTCAACAACGTTAGATTTGAAAGCATTGATCTTACTGTTGCTTACATTCTCGATATGTGTCTTTGGAGGATTCTCAATCACAGTGTCCTCCTTGTGGTTCAAAAGATACAAAATGTCATCTTCAACCTCATCTGACAGAACACTTTGCACATTACCAAAGAAGTCTGTAATAAGCACTTCATCTAAGTCTCTTTTGAACAAGTCTGATCTAACACCAGCATTTGAATGGATATCTTCCAATGTATAGGAACCAAACAAGTCACTCAATGTTTTTGTAGAGTTCTTTTCAATATCTTCCAAGAATTCCAAGTTGTAGTAAGTAAATCTATCAATGACTGCAACACCAATCTCCACATCACTATGATGAGAGTAAGAACTTTCATCAAGTCTGGAAGAACCAACAGCTAGAACATTTGGAGAGTAGAACTTAGAGTACATGGTGTTTGCCTGACATGTGTCGATCATGAAGAAAATCTCGTTATATCTCTTCTTTTCATGCATTTGCTCAAATGCATCAGCAATATCCCAACTACTAATTTCCTCTGCATCTTGGAACTTTAAGAATTCGTTACCTCCATGACCTGTCATGTAAATGAATATGTTGGAGTTCTCATCTGTTAAAAGTCTTTTTGATCTTGGATGATCTGGTCCCCATCTATCTGTCAACAATCTAATGAAATTCTCCACTGTGACTTCATATCCTCTGTAATCAACTTCAATGGAATCACCATAAAGATCGATTGCTCTATCTTGGTTGTTGAAGACAGATGCTGGGAATAAGTTACGTGGATTACAGGCAACATCATCGCTGAGCATGAGAATGATTTGCGAATCTGGGATACCCAATCTTTTGACGGTTCGGTACATCGAGAGAACATTGGCCATATGTCTGTAGTTGAACCAGAAGCGTGATGTCGAGACTAGGACCGCCCAGTTGTTTGTGTGTCGTGATTGCGTCTCTTCTGTATCTGCGGCAAATCCAAGTGTGGCAAAGACCAATATCGACAAAAGCCCCAGTAATGAGGAGTATGGTACTTTCATAGTGATTGCTTCTTGGACTATGAAAAATTTATTTGTTTATTCTTTCTAGAAGAGGACTGAAGATCATCGTTGAGATTCGTAAGTGCTTTGTGTATACAAAGCGCCAGGTGAGTGAGGTGTCCGGGTGTTTCTGCCTTGATAGGCCGCTTAAAGTTAGTGATATTTCAAAGAATCCAAAACTGATGTGATTATATGAGATACTTATATAATTATATATGGATATTTTAGTATTATTATATACAGGAAACCGTATATTTTATGAATGAATTTTTGAAAGCAAACCAAGCTTAAAATTATAAGGCGTAGCGACGTTATATATTCAGCTGGGTAAGCCCGAGAAAACCGGTGACATGATATAGTTAGCATACTTCAAGAGGTTCTTCTGATCATGCGACGTTAAGTAATATGTGTATTGCTGCAAAAAGTTTTCCACCTCCAGAGTCTCTTCAGGGATCATCTGCGGGCTGAGATGCTGATCACCAAGCTGCGCTTCTCGTATATCAGCAATGCATTGTTCAATACTTGTCTCATCTTTCTACCTAGTCCTCGATCCATTCCCAACCATCTCTCGACATCGGTTGAAATAATTTCTGAGGGGCGAGGTAACCTACCCAAGATTGTCAGGTGTTAAGATTGGTGAAATTCAAAGTCGCTTATTGTCCCTGTCTCATTTGCATGCTCGTTGATGGAGAGGTTCTTCATGACTAATCGTAGTGGAGGGTCTGATTTCTCTTGCCCAAACCTTTTTGAGGGTTTAGAGGCCCGGGAGGATCTTGCAAGGACAGAAGTGGTCTTGACACTGCTGTTTATGTCAACTTTTGAGTAATCCTCGTCTTTAGAGTCAGTAGTATTGTCGACCGGTGGTGAGGGGCTGGAAAGGAGCGAGTCATTGGAGTTGTAGCAGACTGTCTCCTCAAGTCCATCTGAGTACGCGATGCCAGAGACATTTACATCCTTTAGCTGGCCTGAAACCTGAGATTGGTCAGAGTCAGATGTCTCAGGATCTTGAGAGTCCTCCCGGGTCGGCAATTCATCAGAACATTGTTCTGTGCTGTCAGAGAGTCCCTCAGATTCGAAATTACCTGATTCATCGGTATTGTCAATAGATGACTGAGGTTCTTCAGTAGGCTGTGGGACCTTTGTGACATTTGGTGTAGAGCTGGCTGGGCCTGTGGCATTGGTGGCTGCTCTCTTCCTCTCTCTTTTTCTTCGAGCGGTTTCTGTCTTTCTCTGCTTAAACATGTCAACATTGCGCTTGGAGGTATGGCACTCTTCGGTGCTGTGAGTTCCCTTCGCACCGCATCTCTTACAACGAACTTTGCGTTGCTGTTTTCTTCTGGCAGCTGGAGAGGAAGGGCAGACTGCCGCCTTATGGTCCCTGTGACCGCAGTGATAGCAGCCTGAAAGTAGTGGATTATAAACTGTAATGTGGACACCTTTACGCTTCTTCTCTTCTGACGAGAATGGAGTCGTTGGAGCTGAGGGATCCCAATCTAGGAGCACATAGAATCTATGAGCACGGTTTGGTTCCCATGGAGCACCAAATGGGTGGGTTTCAGAGTACGGAACTGAATCCGCAACTGGACGATACTTTCCGACGACGGTGAAGTACTCCTCTTGTCCTTTTAAGGCAAGATTTAATGCCTCAGTGTTGCACCTGAGCAAAAGAGTGTCATATGTGACCATAATGACCATGAGGTCTTTCATATTTTCAGTATCCTCACTTGCTTTCTCAAGCCTGTGAGGGATTGGAGAATCTCCGATCTCATAAGTGGAGTTATTTGTTTCCTTAGTGAGACCAGATGCTTTATAAGGAGTTTCTTTTGAGATAACATGTTCATCGGTAGCCTCACTCATGATCCACAAGAATGCTTTATGTAGTGGCGATACTTTGATGTATAAACAGAAAGCTTTCTTCTCCTCAAATGTAAAATCGCAAACTCCTCGAGGTTCTATGTTACTGGAACGTTTCTGTTTGATTTGAATGTTCATTTGGACCATTAGCTTTGCATGTTTGAATAGATCTCTTCAAATACACAGTAGTGCCCATACCAAAATGTGCCCCTACCGATGTGAAAATGTACAGTTTTCGGCATATTACAAACTTCCGGAAACATGGTAACCTGGCCGAGTGGTCTAAGGCGCCAGGTTAAGGTCCTGGTCTCTTCGGAGGCGTGAGTTCGAACCTCACGGTTATCATTATATTCCACACTTTTTTTTAGTTTTTTTTTCATAAATTAATTTATGAATTATTTGATATTTTTGTTGACACTCAGTTAAACATATTTATCGGATATAATATCAAATATCATCCAGGGCTTTTGGTTTTATGGTAGTCGGTCCTGTCGCGTAATTCGAGCTCGCCTCTTTAGCACCGCGTTGTGTACATTAACGTCTTCATTATTTTTGGGAATTCCCTCCAAAATGATCCAGGGGTATCAATCGTCTTATACGAAAGTAAGCAATTGATACGTGGTATACACTGCAAATGTCGCATTTTTTATGGGTTAAAACAAAACTGCTTCCCTTTCAACGGATTAGTTTACTGAGTTCACAGTACAATGCGAGGCATCACTTCTCCTTGTCCGCCCGTACATATGCACAGCAGGCAGAGAATCAGTTCAAACTACGAGGATATCAGGAGGAGTGTATTAACAAGTGCCTCGAGTCACTCGAAGCCAACAAGCGTCGAATAGCTGTTAGTTTGCCCACTGGCGGTGGCAAAACAGTTGTATTCTCCAACCTCATCAATAGATTGAGGCCTCGTGATGGACAAGGAGACAAAGTAATGATCCTGGTACATAGAAAGGAACTTGCATTTCAAGCTGCTAAAACATGTGAATTGGTGAATCCGACAAAGTTAGTTCAGATTGAGATGGGTGACCACTCTGCCGACCCAGAAACTGCTGACATCGTTGTCGCCTCAGTGCAGACACTGATGAGAGGACGATTGGAAAAGTTCGATCCTGATGAATTCAAACTTCTAATTATCGACGAGGCACACCATGCTGCTGCAAACTCATACGTTGAAGTTATGGATTACTTCGGAGTCCATGAGACTTCGGACGTTCCCGTTGTTGGCTTTTCTGCAACTTTGAGACGTGAGGATGAGAAGACGTTGGATGCTGTTTTCGATGAGATTGTCTTCCACATGGATTTAGAGGAGATGATATTGAATCAACACTTAAGTGATGCAAAGTTTACTACGATCAAGCTGAAGGACACTGATTTGAGAGAGGTTTCATCCAGAAGGGGCGACTTTGTTGTAAAGAGCTTGTCAAAAGCTATGAACACAGTTACTAACAACGAGCTTGTTCTTCAGACTTATATTCATTTTGTGCAGACACATAATGTAAAGTCTACAATGGTTTTTGGTGTTGATATATCCCACGTTGAGACCCTGTGTTCTTTATTTCGTACCAACAATATCAAGGCAGAGTTTGTGACTTCAAAGTCCAAGAAGGCAGACCGTGACAGGGTAGTCCGAGAGTTCAAAGAGGGGAAAATCCCTGTATTAATGAACTGTGGAATATTCACCGAGGGAACCGATATGCCCAATATTGACTGCATTCTTCTAGTGAGACCTACACAATCTAAGACCTTGTTGATTCAAATGATTGGTCGTGGTCTACGTCTGCACGATTCTAAAGAGTTTTGTCATATCGTTGACTTTGTAGGAGTCAATGGATCCAATGTCATTTCTACTCCAACGTTAAGGAACTTGCCAAGTGATATGCTTCTGGATGGAATGTCATTGGAAGAGATGGAAAAAGAGAGACTGGTTGTAGAGAAATTGAGGATAGAAAAAGAGTTTAAGCAGAAGCAGGCACAACAAGAAATGGATGAATTGTGGAAAAAGAGCCAACAAGAAAAGTTTGACAGTAACGAAAAGCAACTTTATTCTGAATTATCTCTTGGAGTTACGGAACCTGAGATGGATCTCAGTGCCTTTGAGGAGATAGAGCTCAAGACTTTTAACAGTCTTTCAGATTTCATCACCGATGTGGGTGAAGATGATTCCGAAATTCGAAAGTATGGATCTGTTGAGAGGTTTTTCTTAAAAAAATCAATTTACCCCTGGATCCAGGGCCCTACAGAAAGTATATGGGTATTACCATGGCCTGATAAGAATTTTACCAATCAGGCACATCTAAGGTTACAGATACACCAAATGGGAATCGATAACGAGTTTTTCAAAGAGGTGAAATGTGGAAGTATTTATAAAAGTTCTAAACCATCTTCTCTCGGTGTTGAATCTAAAGTTTACACTTTAGCGTTGTATCGAGAGAGGAATCAGTTTAAACAACACAGCAGAGGAATGTATGACAGATATCAGAAAAGATATGCAGCTGAGTTAGTTTTACCAGTGACACAAGACATCAGATTGATACTATCAGAAGTGAGAAGGCTATTTGAAGTGGAATTTCCTCATAGAGATCATACAAAGTTTTCCAAGTGGAGACATGAATCAACGTCCGAAAAACAGAAGGGTGCAATTTGGAAAGCCATTAAGAAAGTCATGAAAGATGATTCGGAAGAAGCACAATGCATTGTCCTTGATGCCGTTAATCGGTTGAAAAGAGGTGATGCTAGTGACCTTCTCACTGCACAGACGATCTTTAGATCTACTCCATCAAAGAGGTTTGTGACAAGGTCTCTAAAGAAAGCACAAAAGGAAAAGAAAGAGAGAGAAAGGGAGATCGTTTCGGACGCATAGTACTAGCAGTACATAGAGACCTTATAAAAGTATGTAATTGATAGAATATAATGATAATGTATATAACTTTAACTTCCTCAATTTATCTAATGTTAATGCTGAATCCACATAGTCACGTGACCAAAGTAACCCGGACACCATAAGCGAGATCAACATGGCTCCTGAAAAAGAAGAGAGACTTTAACACGCGCCCATACTGCAAAGGCATTTAAGAGCAATTTGAGCTCAATCACATTCGATCCGAGAGTTTCTGCCTACTTAAGTTTCCTGACGAGATTGTTGGAACTTCACAAGCAGTCTCTGCCACGAAACACAGTACACTTTAAAAAGACCGTGTCAAACGCTTCACACTCCCGCGGAAAGAGTAACCAGTACACGTACACACATTTTGAAGACAATGCCGTCGTTGAAGCGTAACCCAACACGCGGCTCAATCGCACTGAACCCAGTGACAGTTATGGTGAAAGAGTCCATTCTGATATCGTCATCGATGCGGAAGTTGTCCAAGTACTCACAATCCGGTGTTGCTGCGATCCTAGGAGGCGGAGCCAACGATCTCTTCAATGACAGCAATGATCTCAATAGATATGGTCTCAGTGGCAACTCTAATGGTTCTAGTAATTCTCAGGCAAATGATCCTCTTCTATCGGGATTTATTCAGCTCAGGCTGATGCTCACCAATAAAACAGATCTCACAGACATTGACCCATTAACACTATTGCAACCCTTCTTGCTCGTTATCAAATCAAGTTCCACAACTGGTAACATTACATCTCTCGCATTAGACTCATTAACAAAGTTTCTCAATTACAAGATAATCTCCAAGGACTCGAAAAATGTCACATTTACACTCAATCACATAATGCATTCTTTAACACATTGTCGTTTTGAAGCTTCCGAACAGACATCTGACGATGCTGTTCTTCTCAAAGTCCTTAAGCTTTTGGAGTCCATCATCGACTCTGATTTAGGTGACTTACTATCGGATGACGTTATCTACGAAGTTGTACAGACATCTTTCTCCCTTGCATGTAATAAAAGAAGAAGTGAAGTTCTTCGCAAAGCCGCAGAGTTATCTGTTTACAGAATCACAGTGAAGATCTTCAAAAGATTGGATGATCTAAAACCAGAGGAAAATGACGTTGTTGCAGAGGAAACACACGACTATTCCAGAGATGAACTATTGGAGACGATTGGTACTGATGAAGATGGAAATGCCCCAAAGAAGTCATTTGACGTACCAAACTCTGCTGATAAGCCATTTGGACTCCCTGCAATCAAGCAGTTCCTTGGTATCTTAATTTCAATGATATCACCAGAAAATCAATTCAAACACACAGAGTCTACAAAAGTTTTTGCACTTTCTTTGATTGGTACTGCTGTCGAAATGAGTGCCGATAGATTCCCATCATTCCCAACTCTCTTGAGCCTTATTGCCGACCCAATCTTCAAACACACCCTTCAAATCATCCAGAATGTTAACTCGTTACCGGTTTTACAAGCTGCTATGCAATTGTTCACAACACTTGTGCTGACATTGGGTGACAGACTCCAACCACAGGTGGAACTTGCTCTCACTACTGTTATTACTTGTATCTTACCCCCTGCCGAGTCCAAGAAGGGTACAGCAAGCAAATCCGGAAAATCCACCCCAGTCGAGGCAAGCGTCAAGTCGCAATCATCCAAAGAGCTCATGATCGATGAACTATCAATTCTTTGGTCAAGATCACCAACTCTCTTCATAGAGCTCTTTGTTAACTATGACTGTGATTTCAACAGACAAGACCTCTCCACTCTTCTCATCGACTTTTTAGCCAAGCTCTCACTTCCAGAGAGTGCACTACTGACATCCGACAATATTCCTCCAGTGTGTCTTGATGGCCTATTAACATTCATCAACAACCTGCACAATCACATCAAGACTTCGTCCGAGTTTAAGACTAACAATCAGTGTGATCTCATCGTCAACAAAGAGAAAAAGAAGGAATTTATCACAGCTACTTCCATATTTAACAACAAGCCAAAAGACGGACTCAAAACCTTGTGCGATAAGGGTTTCATCAAATCGCTGGATGATACGAAGGAACTCGCTCGCTTTTTCTTTGAGAAGTCGAGTCGTTTGAACAAGAAAATTCTAGGTGAGTACTTGGCTAAGCCTTCGAGTAAGGAGCTATTACTAGACTTCATTCACTTGTTCGAATTCAAGGGATTGAGAGTGGATGAAGCATTAAGAATGATTTTGAAGACCTTTAGACTTCCAGGTGAATCCCAACAAATTGAGCGTATCATGGAGGTTTTCTCAGCTTGGTATGTTGAGTGCCAAGGGTACGAGCATAAGTACACCGGAGAAGGCGGTTCTGCTTCTTCTGATAGCGAGTCGACCTCAACGGTTACTGAAGTTGTCGGTGAAGACAAACTTGAGCCAGTTGAACCTCACGCAGATGCCGTGTTTGTTCTTTCTTACTCCATTATTATGTTGAACACAGACTTATATAACCCGGTTATTAAGGAACATATGACAATTGACAGTTACAAGAGAAACTTGAAGGGTGTGTACAGAAACAACACAGATTTCCCTAGCTGGTATCTGGAGAAGATCTTCCAATCTATTGCTGAGAAGGAGATTGTGATGCCAGAAGAGCACCATGGTTCTTCTCAATGGTTCGGAGACACATGGAATAACATGATGGCTGCCAATGCCTCCCTTGTCCCTACCCATGTTGACCCACTCGACTTCGATAAGGATACGGTCTTGCAGTTGGAGTACTACATATTCAATGCGTCATTCCTCAAGATTATTGACGTCATATTCAGAATCTTTGAAGCTGCTGTTGACGACCATACTACTGCCCGTATGATTGCCACTTTGGACAACCTTGCTCAGATCACATCGTTCTTCTCTCTCCACAATTACACTGACGCTATCATTAACAAACTTTGTGAATTGACTTCTTTAACTGAAACAACAAAGCCTACCACTACGGATGCTTCTAGGGCACCATTACGTTTGACACGAATTAAAGTAGAAGATGGAGAAACCATTGATGTTAGTGAGTGCTCAGTTCAATTTGGTGGGAACTTTAAAGTGCAGCTTGCTGTTGTTATTCTTTTCAGAATTGTGAAGCTCAACCTACCTTACTTGAAGGAGAGTTGGTCTTCAATTGTTAAGATTCTTATCACTCTTTTGCAGAACGGCTTGATTGATCCAGACGTTTTTGCTGACTTCCAAAAGGAGAACAGCCTTTCTGGAATTTGTAAGATTAAACCAGAGGTTGTGTTAAGCAGATCTAGTGCCACAAAGGGCCTATTCTCCACCTTTGCCTCTTACTTGAAGGGTGACGATGAACCTACAGATGAGGAAGTAAGATTGACTCTGTCAGCATTGGACTGCATCAAATCTGCTAACGTGTTTGAGCTTTTAGAAGATCCGAAACAACTTGGTGCAAATGGTATTAGTCTTGTACCAATCTTTTTGGAACATTTGCCATCTGAGCGCACTGATGCCACCGAGAAGCACTTTGAAACCCAAATACTTTTCCTGATCGAAGCATGTGTCAACATGATCGTTGTTGATCAGCCATCTTCCACATTCAGAATCACATTAGTAGAGAAGATCAATGAGTATATTTCAAAGAAGGAAAATTTGAACTTGAAGCCAGATTTCATCATTAGATTGGTGACTTACAAGCTTGTGCTTTTCCATCTAGCGGAATCTTTCAATGATGAACTCGTTATAGAGTCTCTTGATCAGTTGTTGGTCCTATCAGGTGACCGTAAACTATTTGACAAGAAGATTCCACAAGTTCTTAAGCATTTGACTGCATTGGGCGAGACAGGCTCCGCTTCCAATGCTTTGATAGACAACGAGAACTACTGGAAGCTTTTGAGATTGATCGCCTCCATTTCTGACCACAGTGATGACGTTCTGAGATATGCGGAGCGAGTTACATTGAACAAGTCAATTAATCACAAGAACTTCATGTGGCTTCTTGGTCTTCTGGATGAAGTTTCAGCTGTTGGATCAATTGGTGCCCAATGGGAACAAGAGTATGATATGCTGATCAAGACTGGTCACAAAGTTACCAAGGAGAATCCTTATCAAGATATTGTTCAAACCTCGTTGAGATCTATTAAATTTACCAGCACTTTGTTGGAAGTTGAAAGAGACTTTACAAAGGAGGAGACCTATGCGTTAATCCAGGCCTTGGCACACCAGTGCCTGAACCCATGTCAACAGATTCGTTCCTATGCACTTGGCGCTCTTGAAAACACGATTCTTCAAATAAAGACTGGTGAAGGTGTTAAGGCCCAGGGCATATTTGAGTTTGGTCTTTTCCCATTATTGAATGAAGAAGTCACAAAGTTGGAGATTTTCCAACTTATCTCAAAAGTCTATCTCCACTTTTATAGATTGGAAGAAGCTGATAATGAGATATTCCTGAAGATCTTGGATATTTTCAATCAGTACCTTGAGGATTCCGGCATTGAAGCCGAGTTACAAAAATTGATTTCAATGAAGAAGGCATTGGAGAAGCAGACACAATTAGAGACGAGTTCTACTGTTATAACAGAGACCATAATCGTTGAGGAAGGTGAACAAAAGAGCAATGAAAATGGTAATGGTGAAGTTATAGATGATGAAGTTGACTGAGTTTTATTTAGATGATATTCCTTTTAATTATTTAACGCAAGTTGTTTGTCTTTGACATCTTACATGATACAAACGTAATATGCGAATATTGATTAGGTGATTATATGCTTACAATTTGGCCCATGATGTTGATTGATCTATTAGTATGAGGTTCAATCGTCTTCAGCAATGTCCATTAAGATGGATGCATTCTTTAAGCCAGCATCTGAAATTGTTTGATCCAAATTTCCAATGAGGTTAACTCTTTGGGAGGTTAAAGTGAAGAAATGGGAACCTATTTTCTCTGCAAATTCATGTTTGATTGTCTCATATATGACAGTGACTTTATCATTAAAGTCGAATTTCTTCACAACACGAGTACCATCACCCAATCTAATTTGTATCCTTGTAGTTGTGGAAGATGTTGGTTCTTCATGATTAACAGGTTGAATTTTTGCCAGTATCTCCTCTTCTGTCAATTCCTTTGTCACTGGAGCTTGATCCAAGTCACCATCATCAATTTCAATTGGATCATATGCAGTACCGGCTTCCAATTCTTCAATGTCATCATCATCCGATACCAAATCGACAACGTCATCATCTTCTTCATCATCAGAATCAACGCTGTTACCAAGAGAACGTTTGATAGCATATTCCATTTGTTTTTCTTCTGATAAAGCATTTGGATCAACGACTGTTTTATGTTTAACGATTGGATTTTGTGAAGATGGATCAACAGAAAAGTTATCTAAAAAGTCATATACGTCATCACACCACTTAGATACTTTTGGAATACCCGACCACATTTTGACCCTTTCACCAGTGATTGGGTCTATGATTGCAATGTGTGGATATTCAGTGAATGGGTAAAAATTAGAGTATTGTTGACCTTGTTGAGAGTCGTGTTGATATTGAACAAAGATGAAGTTATCTCTGACTGTTTCTTTCACCGTTGCTGATTTCCAGAAATCTCTATTTAATGCTGAACATTGGAAATCTGACATATCCTGGATATTCACAAGTACCCATTTTTGTTCTCTATTAGCCTTAAGTTTAGCAGAATCCAAATCTAACTTATCAATGATATCAAAAGGTGGTCTAAACATTTCAGCCAATCTTCTCTGTCCAGCAGTCATACCACTAAATTCACCATCAGAGTCATCATCATCACTACCACCAAACATCCCATCACGTTGATTGAAGATACCAGTACGTGTGTTACCATACACCAATTGATCCAAATTCCCAACTAATGGGTTAAATGCACCACCAATACCACCAAAAGTACCAGGGAAGACATTGACATCATCCACGAGTCGTTCATGGACGGCCGCGTCCGGGGCACGTGGCTCAGACTGTTGGTATGCCTCATTCTGGAGTCTCTCAGCCATTGCAATGTCATCTTCATTAGAAGAACCCGGTTGTTGTCGTTGTGTCGTTGATGGGCCATGCTCATAGTAAAGGGAGATGGCCGTCTCGAGATCATCGCCAGCCATATCCAAGAAGTTCTGTGCCATATCGGCATCCTCACAGCCTGTGATGGCCACAAAGGTATCGATCTGATCACTCATGCTTTATACGTTTCTTCCTCCCTCCCTCCTTTATTGTAGTGGGTTCTCTTGTTATATGGCTTTGCAGTTGCCACTATATATAAGTTTCGCGATTTTCTCCCCATCCCCCTTCGGGATGCTTACATAATAGTTAAACTACAATACCCAATATAACAGTGTAATTCCTTACCCCCAAATGTATATTTATTTCCTAAACGATCCAGAAGGTGGAAGCATGGGCATTTGGCCTTGAACCATAGGCATTTGATATGGCATCATAGGCATTTGACCGTTTTGATACCCTGGCTGGAACTGTGGTTGGGGACCAAACATCTGGAAAGGTGGTTGATAAGGTGGTAGATGTTGTAGTTGTAAAGGAGGTGGAGGAGGTGGTGGTGGATGTGGATGGTGTGGATACATTGGTGGTTGGTGTTGACCCTGTGGGATTTGGAATTGTATAGCTGCTATACCATTAGCTTCTATTTCACTATTAACCAAATCCGTCATTGTAGTTGGGCCAGTAGTAATTTTCTTTAATGGTTGTTCTTGATAGAGATAATTTGCCTCTATCTTCTCCACTCTAACATTTGAATGTAATCCAGTACGAATGATTGCCAAATCCTTATCAATTTCATATTGTGAAGCTTGTGTTAAAGGTGTTCCCTTCATGTATAATTGATGACCATCAATATTAGAATAACGTGATAATGATTCTGAATTATCTTTAACAATCTCATCAATAATAGCAAAATCTGATTTGGATTTCTTATCACCAACTTTACGTGTTGATGCTCTAAATCTCATATCTTGTAATCTTATCTTGGATTTCTTAGAAACGTTATTGAAATCATCTTGTAAAAGTTCCAATTTATGGAAAGTCCTTTTCCTTAATGATTGACGAGATTCTTGTCTATCTTTAATGCTTTGTCTCCAAACAATACCACAATTACGTTCAGTAGTTGATTCAATTAATTGGGAAGAATATTCATATTTTCTCTTAATAGCTCTTAAAGAATCCCTGTATGGATCCAATATCTCATCAAAACTATCTGTGAAAATCGGTACTTGATCCAATGATGGAACAAGTGGTAATTGTGGAGGTGGTGATGATGATCCATTATTAACATCTAAGTTATCTCTTTGAAATTCAAATGAATTTTTTTTCCTCTTTATAGATTTTGAAATTAATGGTTTCCTAGTTAAACCCTCTGCACCCGTTTGTGCATCTAATAAAGGTATACTTGCATCAACCATAGACTCATAACCTATCCTTTCCCTTTTCAGTTGAAACTGAAGCTCTTCAATCTTCGAAATGTATGCATCAACTCTTGATATTCTACTTTTGGAAAACTCCTTTGCTAACACTTTATAGTTGGTGGAAAGCATTTTTTGTAATGACTCAATCTCTCCAACGTCTTCCAAGTTATTAATATTCTCTTCGGGCATTTGTAACTCTTTCTCTTCAACGATCTCTTTGTCATCCGACATTTTTGAGAACTTTTAAACCTCTGCTATAATTTATTTAAAGCAGGTTTCCCCCTTAAAAAGGAGCTTTTGGTTATGTTGTCGAGACGGAAATGCAAGGCTGCGACGGTTCGGGCCACACGCTGAGCGCACTAGGCCCTAAACGGCATTATTCGCGAAACGCAGGCCAAATAGCCGGATTAGGCAGTTCATCGCACGCGAATGTGTTTTTTTTTTTTTTTTAATATTCTTTTCCCATCTCACAAATTTAATATATATATTGGTAAGAGATAAAAAGTATAAGAGAAGTAATAATATAATGGAGAATTCAGAACTTATCAAGCAGTTCATTCAATCGTTAGATGGTGCAGTTGATTCACTTCAACCACAAGTTACAGAACTTATATCCAAGTCATTTGAAGATCGTCTTAATCTATGTGAAGATCCAATGGAGAAGATTACAATAGCCAATGGATATGCCTATATTTTAACATCATTATGTTTTGCTTATCTTAAATCACAAGGTGTGAACACTTCAAACCATCCAATAATGAAAGATCTTGATCGTGTTAAAAGTTATATGAATCGTGCTAAATCAATTCATGAAAATAAAGAAGATGTTAAAATTGATACCACTCAAGCTAAGAGATTCATTAATAATATATTAGGTAACCAAACACCTGCTATATCATCAGAGAATTTCAAGACTAAACCGGAATCAAAACATACAAGATTTGAAGATAAAGACATTGATAATGAACTAAGGAATAAGCTTAAAGAAAAGCTCAAGACAAAGGATCAGAAAGAGAAGAAGAGTAGGAAAGTTACAAAGAAGTGATATACATCTTTATCTATCTATATGTATATCTATCTATATATCTATCTATATGTAGCTCTATAGAGTATATAAGAGACAATATATCAGTGTTTAATAGAACTATACCAGTGCAGAGAAAATATATATATACAGAGCGGTAAGGACACACCCTCGTATCTAAAGTCAACGTATCACGTGACCAGTGGTCGGAAGTGGTCGTTATTATATCAGTCAGTCAGTCAGTGTTTGTTTGTATATTGCGATTTATCCCCGCGCTTTTATAGTAAATTAATCGACGTTTGTTATTTACTCATTTAATCCTTTTGTCTTATTAATAAGAAAAGAAAGAAAGAAAGATGCTTGGATTACGTCAGTTTCTTCGTCGTAATAAGAGACGTTTTATCATTGGATCAGGTGCAATTGCATTGATTTATTTTGCAATTGGTTATATTCAAAGAAGATTTCAAGAGTATCAACAGAGACTTACAGAGGAAAGATTTCAACGTGAACAAATTCGTCGTAGATTTGAACAGACACAAAAGGATGCACTTTATACGATATATTCGTTATGTCCTGTTTTGAATGGTGGTATTTTTGATTCTTTAAAAGTTGAAGAAATCACACAATCATTACAACAGAGAAGATTAGAAAAAAACGGTTCAAGTATTAGTGATATTTCAAGTGTTGTATCGAGTGATCCTAATGAAAAG
This sequence comes from Petasospora bimundalis, assembly GCA_030569745.1. Classification (NCBI taxonomy): domain Eukaryota; kingdom Fungi; phylum Ascomycota; class Saccharomycetes; order Phaffomycetales; family Wickerhamomycetaceae; genus Petasospora; species Petasospora bimundalis. Next base: position 247,875 of record JAJMLR010000010.1, read on the forward strand.
AGGAAATCCAAGAATGAATTATGGCAAGAGTTGAAGATTATGAGTTTGACAAGGTTAATTACATTGATTTATAGTGATGCTTTACTTGTTTTATTCACAAGATTACAGTTGAATATCTTGGCTAGACGTGAATATTTGGAAGATGCATTGAAATTAGCTTCAAAGCAACATGGAATTGATAATGTACCAGTTGATCATGCTGATTATGTTAATGAACAGGCATATTTAAGTTTTAGTTGGTGGTTATTAAATAGAGGTTGGATTCAATTAAGAGAACATATTAAAACATGTGTTGAAGAGATATTTGAAGAGATTACACCAAGATATGAATTAAATATTGAAGAATTCTCATTATTACTACAAAAGACTCAAATGATGATTGAAAAGGATATTTCATTAACAGATTTTGTTTTACCACCAAGAAATTTAGAAAATTTTGTCATTCAACAAACATTAGATGAAGAAACATTGGATTCATTACTACAAAATCCTGGTAATTTAAGAATCTTAGTTGATGAAACATATGAATATCTCAATTCAAGCTCTTCCAAAATCGTGTTACAATCATTAGTAAACACTTCAATGGGTATAATTCTTCATTCACTTGAATCATTAAAACAAGATAAGTTGAAACTTGCAGTTATACTTGCCACTACAACTAAATTAGCTCATGGTTTTAAACAACCAGGATCTGAATTTGTTGGTGCAATGGACAGAGTTGTCGAATTGGATGAATTAAGTGCTTCTGTTTATTCAAATTTCTCATAAATCCATTCATTAATTTTACAATTTTTATAATTATTAAATAACCCCAAAAGAAAAGCTAAAAAAAATCGTAGGGTCACGTGACAGAGCAGTACTCTCTATAATAAAGAACGAGTTCGCGGAGATTTTGTTGATTATATAATTGCCACCTCCACTAACAATTAGAACCCAGCTTTACCAATAAGGCTATCAGCTAAACCAAAATTTTATAATCAGTCAATCAAACTGAAGATGGACCAACAGATTACTATCAGATCGTCAGATGGCGAAGCCTTCACCGTTGCACGTCCGATTGCCGAGCGCTCTGTGCTCATCAAGAACATGTTAGGGGATCTTGGAGCAGATGATGATGAATTTGAAGTTCCAGTACCAAATGTTAGAGCTTCAGTCTTGAAGAAAGTATTGGAATGGGCCGAGCATCATAAGGATACTTCCTTCCCAGATGACGAGGATGATGATACAAGAAAATCTGCTCCTGTTGACGAGTGGGATCGTAATTTCCTTCGTGTTGATCAAGAGATGTTATATGAGATCATCCTTGCTGCTAATTACTTGAACATGAGACCATTGCTTGATGCTGGTTGTAAAGTTGTCGCTGAAATGATTAGAGGTAAGTCTCCAGAGGAGATTAGAAGAACTTTCAACATTGTTAATGATTTCTCTCCAGAGGAAGAAGCTGCTATTAAGAGAGAAAATGAGTGGGCTGAAGACCGTTAATGAATGAATTTTGTATATGTGTTTTTGTCACGTAGCTCTATCTTTTCTTTAGTACTGATACATATTGCTTTGTTATATTATAAATGATTTACACATTTGTATGACATTGACAAATATACCTAAAGATCCTCAAAATTAGTCCAATTTTTTTTTCAAGAACTAACTTCATATACTAATTATAGTGCTATATTGTCGATTACACCGGTTCATTCTTATGTTCTCATACTATAAATGATACAATGTTAATATTCATTTATACACTGCTCTCTCAAGCTCAAAAGGTGCTCTATGCTGAAATATACAATGTCATACTGTTATTTACTGTAGATGTCGCGGTGAAATGTAAACATTGAAATATTTCCCCCAAACTCCCCCCCGAGACCTCATACTTAAAAATCAAGAGTCACAACAACGATGTCATTGGACGATTATCTTCCATTACCTTTCAGGATCCTTTTTCTTATCTTATTGGGGTGCTGGCTATGGTTGCTGACGCTAAAGATCATTCAAGAAAGGATTAATATTCATCAATTACTGAAGTTGGACACGAGGACAAACTTATTGAGTGAACACGAATCAAAATGTACAAATATCTCCATTATAAGTGTCATGAGTTACTTGTTATACTCACTATTACATAACAAGTCAGATGATTTGTCTGTATGGGATTTCATACCGATTTTGGTGATCATTTGGGTGATCTATCATCTTGTTAGTACAAATTCGAGGTTATACACGTCATTGAAAAGAGTGTTTAAAGGCGATATTGATAGAGATATTAGAACCAATGATATCATCCTAAGTGATACGTTGACTTCTTATTCAAGAGTATTCGTTGATATGGCAATTTATCTGTGTCATATTTGGAACTATCAAACTTGTTTACCTAACACATCAGGTTCCACTCTTGATAGACACTGTGGTGAACAAATCTTGTTAGATTCAATCATTGGATCCATTCCCAACTTCATAAGACTCTCACAATGCTTAAAAGAGTGGAGAGTAACTGGTGATAAAATGCATTTATGGAACTTTGTTAAATATTGTTCAAATATACCAGTGTTAGTGACTGGTTTGATTATTCGTCAATATCCTCAATATCTACCAATTTGGTTGGTATTTGCCTCATTTAACAGTTCATACTCATTCTGGTGGGATATAAATAACGATTGGAACTTGAATCTCTTTAGATCATCAAAGGATGATTATCTAAGAACAAAATTGCATTATGAATTAAGAGAATTTTACTATATGGCTATAATATTTGATCTTATGGGAAGATTCATTTGGTTAAGTAAATTTTTACCTTTACCTAATGACAAATCATCTATTTGGTATTTGGCAATAACTTGTTTGTTTACAACTGAAATTGGCTGGTTTTTACTTGAAATTATAGAGATTTTAAGAAGATGGGTTTGGGTATTTATAAAGTTGGAGGTTGATTATATAAGCTTGAGTAAAGATATAGAGATCTGACTTATATAGATCACTTACATACAATATAGATTACACAGAATACATAGATTAATACTATATAGAAGAGAGATCAATCCTTACGAGTACGACTCTTGATCTTCTTATCAATAGCCTTTCTATTGTTCTGCTTTCTCTCATTCTTTGTCAAATATCTGAACTTCTTCTTCTTTGGTTTCTCATGTCCAGAAATAATGGCATATTTTTGTGCTCTATCTATACTCTCCTCTAATACTTTCTTTGATTTAGTTAAGTTGACATAATTTAGCTTTGCAACTTCTTCGATATCATTGGAGATATCTTCTATTATAACTTCGGTCTCATCTTCACCATAAACTTCCTTTTTCTTTAAAATTCCCTTTGGCTCATCATCAAATCCTTCCCATTCTTCCTCTTCAAGCTTCTTCTTCTCTTCTTCCTCTTCATCACTGGATTCAACAATACCACTAAGTGCCTTGAGGTTTTCTTGATACTTCTCCATCTGTTCAAGCATATCTTTCTCCTTTTCAAGTTTTATCTGCTTTCTCTCTTCAATCTTTGCTAATCTTTCCTGCTCTTTATGGAATTCTTGTGCTTTTTTCTGACGTTCAACTTTTCTCTTGTGGAAACCAGTTAAGTATTCACTTATTATGTATTAGTACTCTTCTCTTCTCTCTTCTATGATTGATATATAAGCACTCACTTTCTCTCATCTTTATTGAAAACAACCTCTTCAACTAAATGCTTCTTGGCTTTCTTATTAGCATACTTCTTACCACCGGTAAGAATCTCCCTGTTACTTCTTGCCATTGTTGTTAATTTACAAAGACAGAGTTATAAGCGAAGAGGGCTTCTCGAGAGAGATATTTTTTTTTTTTATGTATGCAAAAAAAAAAAAAGAAAATAAAAACAAAAACAGTGAAAAATATATATAAACTTAAAAATGAAATAAAAATGCAATAAAATATAATCTAAAAGTCTATAAGAAATTGTCAATCATCCGTTTGTTGATCATCCAACTGTTGTAAAAGCTCAGCTAAATGAGATTCTGCAATATGAAGCATCTCACGTAAATCTTGTTCTTTATGTGCCTTCATAACATCTGTAATAATTCCCTTTTCATTAACTGTTGTACTCTTTTCAGTCCTAGAATCAATCCATTTCCAAATCTCGTACTCTTGTTCCATCTTCTCCTTTGGATCATTGATAACTTCTTCAACAGATGGCATTATCAGATATTCATGACCACCAATAATGACTTTATTAACACCTTGTCCAAGTAATATAGGGTTATTGGCACCTCCACTAAATAATTTAAATGAAGTCCAAATAACAAATGCAATGAAAAATAATCCCAATACTGAATTGAATGGTTGATTTGCAGTATTTGAAAGACCAGGGAATGTGAAATTATACCCCTTATTAGGTTGATTAATACGACCAAGTAATTCCTTCTCTTCAGTATTCTCAGATTTAGCACGTAATGTGCTTTTGGTACGTTTTCTTGATGTTGATGATTTGCCACCGGCTGCATCCTTATTAAGGATATCTTTAACTTCCTGGATCATTAACTTATTACCTTCTTTCTGTCCATCAATACTTCCCTTCTCAATAGGACCTTTTAACCAACTCTTACCCTTCCATACAACACCAGTACTAATGGCAACTTTTGTACTATTGTTATCACCCCATGATAACCAGAAATTAGTAGATACATGGAATGATCCACCAGAGGGTACATCTGGCGTCGTAACTACCCTTACCACCTGAATATATGAATTCAAATCAAAATGCTCAATAGTATCAGTTACATTACATTTGGTACTCTTTGGACCAACAGGTCCACCCAGTGGCTTAACATAAGTATACGATCTTTTCTTTACACCTTCATCTGGGAATGCAGGAATTGAGGAAATATCAGTCATCTTTTGAGCTTGAAGAATCTGTTGTAAATAATCCGGATTCATGAACAGCGAATAGACAGTACCCAATGGTGCTTGCAAAATCTCTTCAGTGATAATAGACTCAGGTGAAGGAACACTTGGTGTGAAGTTTGCAGATGGGTGTGTCTTTGGTCCAATGGTTGGTAAACTTGATACCCAACCAGTCTCAGATTCAACAGGTGAGGAAGACAAAGGTACAGCAGTGCTTGCAACTTTAGTCCTCAACTCATTCACAAGAATCCCAATAGATTCCTTTTGTCCATCAATTGATCCTCTATCAATAGCGGCTTTAATCCAGCTCTTTCCCGTCCAATTCATATAGGTATATACAGTGAGTTTAGTGGAGTTTTTAGCACCCCAAGAAAGATAAATATATGTGACAACAGAAAAGGCATTACCAGATGGGACATCCGGTGTTTTTGTAGTTTGTGTGCAACGAATATAATTTTTGAAATCCTTTTTATCAATAACTTCTGTTACTTGACATACGGTCTCTTTCGGTCCAACTGGACCACCCAAAGGCTTGGTGAATTGGTATTCTCTTGTTGGAATACCATCTTTATCTTGAAATGCAGTTATGTCTGAAATGTTATAGTTTTTTTGCTTTGAAATGATATACTTGATGAATTCAGGGTCTTTACCAAACAGTAATGAATAGACTTTTGGGAGAGGTGATTGAATGATCTGCTCTGTGATTTTAACTTCTCCGGAGACTTCACTATGATCAGGTTCTGTTGGTGCATGTTTGGTAATATTTGGAACGTCTGGATCTGTTGTTTCCGATGAAGTCTTTGCTTCATCATCATCAACACCTGAGAAAGTACCATCAGATTCGAAATCATCATTATCATCAACATCATCGTCATCATTACCGTCATCATTATCACTTATGGAACCATCTTCAGCACTCCCAGTGGACAGCGTTCTACTTCTTCCTCTGCCATTATCACCATTTAAAGAGATTTCATCTGCGTCATTCATAGAACCTCGGACAATTTGATTCCAAATGTTTGTAATTAGGTCAAATGTAGTATCTCTTGATAAGAAACTTGCAAAAATATACTTTTGGTGCAAAGTTTGAATGACAATTGCATTAGGAAACACACCAGCAGTGTTTTTCTTTTCCAATTGAACAATTTCCTGGATAGGAATATTCAAAGTTGTAACCCAACCCAAGATATTTGATTTGAAAGATATAAATCTTTCAGATATGTACATTCGACCTTGAACTAAGATTTTTTCATTGATTAACATACGTCCTTGCACCATAATTTCACGTTGTAATGCACAACTATAATCATCAATCAATCTCTCTGTTTTAGGTATTTTCTTGAACACAGAGTGGAAATCGGTGTTTCTCTTTGCATTCGTAAATGTGACATTCTTCAAATCAATAGTCGATGCTTGACTTAATGGTGCTTCAAATGAGATATCACCATTTAAAAAGTTATTATGATCACGGGTACTTTGACTGTGACTTCTTCTTGGTAAAGATAATCGTTTCTGTTCTGTAGTCTTTAAGAAACTTGGTGATAATGATCTCTTGAAAGGGGGAGGTGAAGTTGATCTTGAGGCGACTTGTTGACGATCAAAAGTCTTAACTTTTTCCAAAGGTGGTGAAGGAATTGAAGTTTTCAGCTGTTTTGAAGAAGAACCGTTACCATTTGTACCAATTGATGGTTGTCTTGATACATCAGGTACACTGACCATTGATTGATCTGATGGAGATTGAATTTCCACTTGTGGATTTACGTTATTCAAGCTTGCATTTGCAGCCAAATCAGTGAATCCCAAATCTTCTAAAGTTAATTCACCTTTACCCATTGTACTAACAATTGTTTTCCTTAAAGGCTCGAATTTAACGTCATGAGCAATTGTTCTTGAATTTTGAGATATTTTATCCACATTATCTTCATCATCTTGATTATTATGACTTGGTGTTGCAGATACTTTTTTAGTACCATTTAGTGATAACAAAGTATCTAAATGTTGCATAAAATTACCACTTTCATCATTATCATCATGAGTCTTAGAACCAGCAATTGAGCCGATATGTGCAGCTGCTGTATGGGCAGCTGATATAAACGTTGAAAAAATACCTGAATGATCAGAATTTACCTTATCGTTGAGTGCTTGGGCGGTTAATGGGTCTATGATTGGTGTAGATGGATTCCTATTGGCTTGCGACTGAAATGAAGGAAGAGAGTCTTCAGTATTACCTTGTAAGATTGGCAGATGGACCGATGCCAAGTCACCATTGACTCCTTTCATTGGACGATTGTCAGTTGTTGGTGTTTCACTCTTGATGAAATATTCTTCATCAGATGAAGAATGATCATCTCTTTTCATGAAGATACCTTGCTTCGACCTTATTGGGTTAATCTCTGGCGTAATGTAAGTCTTTTGTCTCCAATTCTTCCTTGAAGGTGACGACTGTCTTGAAGGTTCTGTTAAATTACCAATATCCAACGAGTTATTCATTAGCCGCCTCCCTGGTGTGGAACTAATTGATAAATTAGCATCTTTGTTAGGCGTTGAAGTTATCGGTCCATCTTTCTTTCTCTTTAATTTGAAATGCATAATTGTAGTTAACTTTGTTAACTTTGTCAATTGATCAGAGGTCAGTCAACTGATAGCCTAAGGGGATGTGTTGATAGTAAAATAGCTGTTGATAATTAGTAGTTGGTGCTGGTTGGTGATGGCTAGAATTAGCCGCTGAAACGGAATTGGTATTTTGTATTACCCGCGCATCCGCGCTAAGTAATAGTAAACAAATAGCGGGCGGTTATAGTTTATTAGTAATACAGAGTAGTTATATAGTTGTAATTATATCAGTTATAGTAGTTATTATCAGTAATAGCAAGTAGTAGCTATCAATCATTCTCAATACCAATCTCTTTCATTATATCAATTACTCTTAAACCTCTTTGATCGGCTATCAACCCCATTAAACTCATTGTAATATCCTTTAATTCATTATAATTCTTCAACTCATCTATATGCTGTTTAACTATTGAGTTATAGTCAATGTCATCTTTCAATTCTTGTTGGATAGATTTCAATAGAGCTTCTTTATCTGAAATTCTCTTATGCATCTGTGTATAGTTGGTAGACATATTGTAGTTACAGTAATTTAAGAGAAGAGTAGGTAAGAAGTTGTATAGCGTATTCTAATTTTTCTAAGTAGAACTTCTAGTCACGTGTATATTGAGTATAAAAAAAATTATGCCTCAGATAGTCTATAAAGATCTCTTTTGTAATCAGGATTTCATGATTAGCATGGAAAGTTTTCATCATCATAAGCAAATATATTAAATCATATTCAATTCTATATAAGTTAGTAAACAGTTTTATAGTAGTTAAGTAGTTAAAGAACTATTAAGAGCTTTCGAGTCAGAATTTTCAGTGTTTGGCGAAATCGAATCGATCATGTTGAAAAACGATAATCTGTTTGGGGCGACATGTGTCATCAGTAGAAAGCTCTCTTTTGTTTATTCTATATGAATGACTTACACAGTTGACCTCAACTGATAGCTAATCACTGTTTAACCAATCAGTAAACTAACTAATTAAACAGTGATTGGCTTATCAAATTAAACAGAGAAAAAGAGGAAAACTGAAAAATTCATTGGAAGAAAAAACTTTTTTTCTTTATATGGCGAACAGCTGGTGTTCAGGTGTTAAGGGCAACGCCGCCCGTTTTCGCGTTTTCGCGTTTTCGCGTCTTCGCGTCTTGTAGGGCAGACATGAATACTCTTACATAATATACTACCCCATAGTATACTCCATTATACTCCCTAAAAGAGAGGATATGGCTTCAGTTCCTGTTAAAGTATCATCAACTACAAGTTCATTCAAAGTTAGAGATCTATTGGCTTTATCAAATCCACAGCGTGCTTATCTTTCGCCACTTGCAGTTATTGCACATATTGATGTTAATGCCTTCTTTGCTCAAGTTGAACAGATCAGATTGGGTTTAAGTAAAGATGATCCAGTAGTTTGTGTTCAATGGTCCACTATTATTGCTGTGAGTTATGCTGCTAGAGAATATGGTGTTTCAAGAATGGATAGTATTGAATCTGCTAAGTTGAAATGTAATAAGCTTATACCAGCTCATACTGCTGTTTTCAAAAAGGGCCAAAATTTTTGGAGGTATCATGATGAAGAGAAAGAGCCACCGAATCCTATCAATCATAAGGTGAGTTTAGATCCATATAGAAGAGAATCAAGGAAAATTATGAAGATCTTTAACCAAATGTGTGATCTTGTTGAGAAAGCCAGTGTTGATGAAAGTTTCATGGATTTAGGAAGATGTGTTTTACATAAATTGGACCAAATTTCCCCTGGATTACTCAAAGAGATTGAATCAATGGACAAGCAAGAGCTACTACCTCCTGTACCTAATGTTAAATTTGATGCTAAGGGCTATATAATACCAGCTTTCAAAGATACAGAAGAAAACCACGTTGAAATCCATGATTGGGATGACTTACTAATACTCTTGGGAAGCACAGTTATGAATGATATACGATCTAAAATTCAGCAGGAATTAGGTTATACAACTTCTTGTGGTATTGCAAAAGTTAAAACTGTTGCCAAGTTAGCATCAGGATTCAAGAAACCAGATAATCAAACAGTTGTGAGAAATTCAACTATAAATGATTTCCTAAAGAACTTCGATATAACCGATTTCTGGTCAATGGGTGGTAAAACTGGTGATTACATAAAATCGAAGTTATCACCACCAATGTCGGAATCTATAGGTTTCATAAGGGATAACTTCCAATTGCATGAATTGGAAGATTATCTTGAAGATAAACAGTTAGCTGAGAAATTATACCTTATGGTACGTGGTGATTATGCTGCTCAAATATCACCAAAGATATTACTAAAATCAATGAATTCAAATAAAAATATTAGAGGAAATTCCGGCTCAAGCTTGAAAGATGCATCTGAATGGTTGAGAGTGTTTGCTGCTGATTTAGTTCAAAGACTTGTTGAAACTGATGACGAAAATGGTTATAAGACTAGGGCAAAAACCATATCGATTCATTTCAAATGTGGTCAAGATGCAAATACACCCCACTCCAAGCAAAGTCCATTACCAATTGTCCCATTGGATGAATTGGAAGATACTTTTTATAAGTATGGAGTCAATCTGTTAAAACAATGTGAGACTCAGTTTCCCAAGGTTTATCCTCTTATCAATCTAAGTATGACTATAAGTAATTTCGAACAGAGTGATGGATTAACGACAAGTATCATGGGATTCGTCAAGAAAAGTGATGCATCTACTGCATTCAAGCACTTGGAACCCACTACGGAGACATCAAAAGTGGTAAAAGTTGAAGAGACTCAGAAATATGTTGACATTGGAGAAGGAAAGTTTAAATGTAATAGATGTGGAGATGAAACTAATGATATATCAGAACATGATGATTTCCATTACGCTATTGAAATTACAGAACAATTAAATGGATCTGATAGTTTATCCAGTGAACTTAAGAAGTTTTCATCAAAGAAACTATCATATGCCGAGTCAAAACTCAGAGAAAGATCATCATCTCCTCATTCGAACTCAAAAATAAAGAAACCTAAGAAGGATAAGAATGTCAAACTCGGAAAAAGACAATCACAACTACCTTTTTAATCACATAATGAACGTATAATGAATGATAGGTATCATCGTAGTAGATATATACTGTGTGGTCACAAAAGGTGACATATATAAAATGCTCAAGGTCATAAAGAAATCATAGATCATAAACAACAACAAAAGCAGGACAAAAAAACAACAACAAGGGGACCATTAACACTGAATAGAAACATTACTTCAGTGGGTAGGGGGGAGGGGTGATGAGATCAGGGGGTGTACGGAGATAAGATAGATCCGATACAAGCTGACCTGGGGCAGGGGGGAAAGAGAAGATGAAGCTGAAGAGTAAGGGGGTCTATTCACTCTCTTGGAAGTGATGACATAGTTGGTGGCTGTGTCGAGAGTTTCTTCTTTCTTATCTGTGAAGCTAGCTTGTTTGTAGCAGTAAAGTGCTGTGGAGCTGCCTTCGCGTTCTTTGTAAGCAAAAAGTCTGAGGCTATGAGGATAACGGGGCAGAGAAGCCACGCACCAGCGAGACCACCTCTCATTATAAGTAGTTCAAGATAAACCGTAATCGGTCCTTTCTACCGTATATCTTTGCTACTGTTGAAAGGGGGTTTATAAACAGAGAGAAAGCAAGAAAAAAAAGTTGTATGTGCGCGCAAGCCAAAAAAAAAAAAAGCGGGTGATCTATGTCGCGGGGTCTGGTACGGCCACACTAGCCAGAAAGCCGCGAAAGAAGCGCGAAAAAGCTGATTTATCCCCACAGCGCCAATTGGTTACACCAACTATAACGGCGGAATAACCATCAGCCATAACATTAGTTTATTAAAGTAATTGGGAGATGTTAAGACTTCGTCTGACTAGTGCTTCTAGGGTTATTACCAAGAGAGCTCCATATAGGGCTTTCTCCATCTCTGCGACACGCTTAGGTGGCCATGGGCATGAACATGAAGAACCGGCTCCTGAAGAACACCTTGCGGATAATCCAAAATACATTGCAGTTGCAGGTTTGATAATGGGGACATTTGCAGTGGTGGGATTTGATACTTACTATTCTAAGTGGTATGGTCATTCTTACTTTGGTCAAATGATTCATCCAACACCAGATACGGAGGTTGAATTGGAGAACATCAACTATCAAGACAATATTAACAAAAGTGCAGCAGTCTATGAAGCACTTTATGTCCAACCTGTGAAGTCTCCATTTAGAGATGCTGCAGTTGTCCAGACAATTAGAAGGGGATCCCCATTCAACCGTGAACCAGGTTCTGCATTGGATATTGACTCATTGAGTCCAAGACGTGAACTTAAGAGAAGCATCTTTGACTGATTGTACTCTTTTTTTATTTTATTTATTATTTATTACTATTTATTATTATTTATTCATACACGCCATAGTTATCTCAAGTATCAAACTACTAAAACCCAGACAGTTAAACTCTCGTACTTGTACATATTCTTTTGAAGACCACCGTATATAACACCTCTTGGTTTCTCACAATCCAACAAAATGTTCTCTTATACGGGATGATCAGTGATCTAATTGCCGATCAAATTGGGACTGCTCATCCAGCTATATTTTCACAGAAGCCCCCAAATGATTGAGTCATTCCGTTCTTATAGCTTCAGTTTCTAGGAGAAGGGAATTACCTAACTTCAGACCATCCACTAGCGCTAAGAACAATTGGGTTTAAGCGCTCGTTTGAATACACTCAAAGGATATCACTGAAATGAAGGAAAAGATCTTTTACTATTTTTCTGAAGAGTTCGAGACGTCCCCTTCTGAGGGCGAGCTTATGGATCCCCTACTTGATGTTGGAGAAAACACTACTTCCCCAAATACCAGCGAGGAGCCTCTGATTATAAGTAGCACCAAGGACCCTATTGAAGAAACAGTATGTGAAAACTGGTTTGAGAAAGACTTCAATGTATCAAAGCTGGAGAAAAAGATTGAAGAAGCTCCAAAGTCTGAAGACAAGAAAGTATATGATGAGCCAATCACCTGTTTATCCACAAATTCCACCGAAGAGGCGTTAAGATGTAACCATATGGGTGAACAGGCCCAAATGAAGACAGAAAGCTCAGACACTTTTTCGGGGCTGTTCCCCTGTGTAATAGCAGATGGTGATAACAGCTCCATTGAAGCTGCAAAGGAGTTGAGTAAAGATGATGTTTCTATTATCTCGAGAACTTCTCTCCTTGGCTCATGTAGTACAATCAGGCTAAAAGTCGGGAAGAACATCAATGCTTGGAAGAGAATATCAGTCCCTGAAGGTATGGTGCATAATATTGAGGATCATCCTCTGCAGAATCCGCAAAATATTAATATTCCACAGGTGGCCGGTGCTAATCCAAAATCCGGTTTTCCACAGCGGGAAAGCATAACCACCCGCACTAATTTATATTCTGTTAAAAGTGGACCACAGCTGGCAGATAGCTTGATTGGGTCTTCTAAATATCATTATGGTCACATCAGTTTTTATCCTGACAGAAGAATAAGCTATATCAAGAGAATGGAGCAGCGAAACAGTGTACTTTTCTCAAAAATTCGGAGAGATAGAGGAACACTTCTACAATACCTAGAAGAGACTTCCTCAGATGATTCAAGTGTCTTTGAACACTTTACAACTTTTCATGAAAAGATTCTCAAAGGTAAAAGATCATTAGACAAGCTGAAAACTTCTGATGATGTGAATTCCGGGTGTGACTCAAAGTCCAAGAACAAGATACACTGGTCATTATGGAGACTCATTTTGAGTCTGAAAGACCGTCCCACAACAAATTGCTCTGAAATATCAGGAGACTACGTTCTCGATCCACAGAGAACACGTGTAGAGAAAGTCCCAATAACTGCCACTGGATTGCCTGGAAATAACATTGACTCGACGGCTGAGAAATCAAGAATGACGACACCAGCCGCGTGTCTAACAAAACCTCAACCAGATAGTGAAATAAGCATGGCTTCTCTGCTTCAGCAGATTTCAGTTCTGACAAAAGCACTAGCCAGGGGCATAATTAAATACTTCATTCCGGCTCAGAAGCCGTCTTTGAAAAAACTATCCAAAGGAGAGCCAGAAGATGGAGAGATATTCAATGTCAACCGTTACATTACGGATGTATCAGCAGTTCATCAGTTTAGGCCGGATAATAGTAGTGCTTTCTGCAACACACTCCGAGCTTTGCACAAGATAATGAGGTATCAAAAGCTATACGTTGATCTGAACAACCCTGGTGTCATTAACCTGGGTAGCGCATACGGCATGAGTACCATTTATCAACATTTCCTATACGGAGGCGGTTTGAAGGGGCCCGAGGCATCAGAGATAGGATACCTCAGAATTGCGAGAGGTGATGGTCATACGTACGAAATCCCGTCTAACCAGCGGTTCTTTATCCCAATGCAGGGCTCTATTTTGGAAAGTGCTAGTACGTGGAAAAGAGAATGCTTTGAACCCATTTTTATTTACCCAAACATAACAAAAATGCTTCAAGCTTACAATTCGGACTGCCCAACAATTAACAGCATTCTTCCATACGTCGCTCACCTGATTTCTGATAATGAACTAAGAGAAGAAATGGGAATAGCGAAAACAAGTGGTCCATATACTATAAGCTCTGAGAGCGACTTAACCATTGGCGAGCTGGTTAGTTGGAGAGTCGGAAAGTCTCGTTCGCAGAACTCAATTAAGCTTACCTCTAAGAAATATGGTAATGGTATTGTACGTTATTTGAGAGAAACGTTTCCTGGGGAGTATCCCTGTATTAATTACTCATACAGGAGAGGGAATTTGGTGGAAAAACGACTCTCAAAATTTGATAGCCGAACTCAAAGAATATTCAAAGAGAGAATTGATTCATTTATCGAGCTTGTTGTTGTTGCCTATATTGAGTATTTTATGGAAAGCACCAACTACGGAACCATTGGGAACCATGGCTCCAAAGATTCTTATGTGATGGTTTTTGACTTTTTAACAAGACAAAGAGCGCCAGATCTTGGTTTCATATTCCTGCTTAAACATCTAGGAATATCTCCAAGAGAGATTGATCCAGATATGTTTCCCCTTGGGAAACCTTATAAGAGTGGAGAGCTGGAAATACTCTTCCCGGATAGTATCAGTCTAATGAAGCATATCAGCCGACCTGGCAGCCGCAGCACGTTAAATAGTAAACTCAAACATCTGATAACAATTGGTATCTGCATCTTAAAGAGTCCATACTTTTTCAGATATATTATTCGATGTTTGTTATTCTGGGTTGATAATGTCGATATCGATACATACGAAACCTATATCAAAAAGATACAGTCTCATCCTTGCAGAAACTATCACAGAGATCACTCTGGTTTCCCTTTGAAAGAGAGACCGCTACAACGCCGTCATGCTAAGAACAGTAATTCGCTGATACCAAGAGTGAACAAAGAGGAGCAAATCACTATAGAGAAACCATATTTGGCAAGTGACCGAAAACTGAATGAGAGCATCATAAGATCTTTAAAGCACACAATACAACCTAAAAGAGCTCCGTGAATGATACTGATTTTCATGCTCAACACCATGGTTGTGTTATATATTTGAGAAGCAAAACTTTTCTATTTCAAATGAATGACCATTACTGAAGGAAATATTCTAGTAATTGACCTTATAACTGCGGTATATCTGTGAAAATCGGCAATTCTAGTTGACGGTTGAGTGAGTAGCAGCCGGTATATGCATGCAAATGCACGTACTGATAGTCCGGTCGGATCTTACTATGAGAAACTATATCAATAAACAAACAACATCATAAACTCCCGAGCAAAGTAAATGGCTCATACGAAACTCAGAAATCCTGGGTAGGTGAATTTATAATTAGTTTTGCAAAAATTGTATCAGAAAGGCAAAAAATAAACTTCCAACTGCGCTAGCCCGGAGTCGAACCGGGGGCCCATGAATGGGAACCATGGATTTTACCGCTAAACTACTAGTGCTCGCAAAGCACCGAGGTAGCATATAATGCTGAGTGACTCTGACGACCACTTAGGGTTATGTAGCCCTGGTTATCTAAATTCTGTAATTGTTATATTCCGAGATTATATTGGTATACTTTTGTTTATGATGACTATAGCACTTTCCAACGAATAGTTACTTCCATATTATAGGTTGTTTTAAAAGTCAGTTACATTGATCGTACCTTAAAACACATCGAGGGATCACGTCGACCACTAAAGAGTTGGTAGGCACACGCCAGATTTGTTTTGGCGTAGGGGGAAGGGGGTTTGGAAATCGCAGTGGCAAAGTTAAAGTCTCGACAATTGTACATTTCCGTTAACGATTGAAAGACCACCAACTTCTTTTCAAAAAAATATTCATAGAACTCATCATGTCTACAATCAAGTTCAGAGCCGGTAAGGTTGCATATGATATTTCCACAAAGACGGCTACGCCGGAACAAGTTCAAGGTACGATTACGATCAAGCCTTCAGAGGAGGAAGAATCTTTCTTTGCATTTGAATGGAAGCCAAAGGACAATGTGGTGAATTTGGAGAAGGATGAATTGCTTATTGTTCCTGGAGATGCTACTTGGACACATGTAAAGGAGTGTAAATCTGGAAGAATCTTTGCTCTTGAATTCCTTTCTTCTGGTGCTAGACACCTCTTTTGGATGCAAGAGACAAACGAAAATGAAGATGATCCAAGTGAATTAAGCAAGAAAGACATTGAAATACAGACTAAGTTGCAAAGCATCTTTGCTGATGAGGAGGAGGAAGAATCTAATGATGTGAATGTTGAGGATGCTGTACCAGAAGAGAAGACTGCGGAGGTGCCTACTTCTTCACTGTAAGTTAATGTTATTATGGGTTCAATCTGATCCTACTTGTATGAATGAACATGTTATTTTTTTTTTATCTATTAAACCCGTGGAATACCCTCAGGAACTTGTATTAACACATCGCTCAGACCCGTGTATGACTTGAATGATTTTATGCAAAACATTGATTTCGAAAAGCTTGTGGATGAGGCGGATGAGTCCACTTTACAAAAGCTATATGAATACGTTCCGGAGTCATTGGAGAAGAATAAGGAGAACTTACTCAATGTGCTACATAGTGGGTATCTGAAGAGAGGAGCATCCAATCTTAGTGAAGCCTTGAACCAAGGTGGAAGTTTCATCGTCTCAAAGTCACTCGAAATTGATTATGAAGGTGAAGGCATTGGCCCTTACCTCAATGCTACAAAGAAGCAAGTCAAGAAGGAAGAGAAGAAGTAGAGTTTATATAGCAGAATTGGAAAGACATTTTTTTTTATAATTGAAGCTTAAGGTAGTTTGAGCGGCTAAAGCTTGTGTAAAAAGTAAACACGCGACTTCGACGAAAATCAAAACAAATGTAATAAAATACGAGTCCCCATTCCCTTTAGAACTTCTTATAAAAAAACATATAAACAAACGCTGGATAACAGTTGCTGAACCAATTTGCTTGTGAAAAAGGTAAGTGTTTTTATATTAGCGGTACAACAACGATGTGAGATCAGGTGGGATCTGCCCGCCTTAGATCGCACATTCCCGCCTCTTGCAGCTCAAAGGTACTAACCACCCCCCACAGAGGTACACACTCTCTAGACAAGATGGCGCCACAGGATCACAACTTAAAGTCCCAGCTTTCGGATATCCAGAAGAGGCTGTCTGAATCAACATTCAACACACCGAAACGATCCAACACCCTCCGGAAGGAAAATGAACCATCACCTACTGCACCAAGTCCAACACATGATCATCCAACTCCAACTGAGAAGAAGTCGTTCAGTAACTTGATCTCACGTAAGGATAAAAGAGTCTCTCTTCCTGCGCTTGATAATTCAAAGTCTCTGAGCTCTCCTGCTAAGGGCAATTCTAAGGATATGAACTTTGTGGTTGGTCTTAGTGAAAACTTATTACAAGAATGCCGTAGGCTTCAGGCTGAAAACCAAACCAAGAGTCAAAAGCTCAGATCCATTGAGGAAGAATTCAATGTGATGAAAATTACAAACGCTAACTTATTGGCTAAACTTAATGATAATGTTCAATCCGAAGAGAAATATAAGGACACTAATTGGGAACTTGAAATGAAAATGCAACAACTTGCTCAAGAACTGACTAATATCACAGATTCTTATCGTAAAGCTCAGAAGGAACTCTCTAGACAAACTGAAGAGGCCAATGAGATGAGAACAGAGCTGGATGAGATTAATATGAACAGAGCTTCCCTTGAGAAAGACTTCTCCTCTAATAAGCTGACTACAACCAATGAGATCCAAGATCTTAAGGGCCATGTTGACGAGCTGAATGACGAGAATACCAGACTGAACGACGAAATTGATGAGCTCAGAAAGCAGTTGGATGCCGTTAAAAACAAACCACAACCAAAAGAACTCACAAAGATTCCTATTCTGAAGCCAATTGAAAGTTCAGATGATGAAGCCGATCTTCAGGAACCTCCAATCTCTCCTGTAAAGACGATACCACTACAGAATGATGCTTTGCAGACAGAAACACTCAAGGCCTCTCTGCAAAATGCTCATCAGACTATAGCCAAGTTGAGAACCCAAATTTTAAAGTTACGTCAAAGTGAACTTTCATCTAAGCAGAGCCAACACCTTCTTTCAACACCTGCCAAGGGTCAAAGTCCAAAGACAAAGAAGAAAGGATTCCCTGATTCATTTACCAAGAACATTCAAATCATGGGAAGTACCAATAGAGGATCAACTATTATCTATGATGAGTCAATGGCATCCCTCGAAGATGATGAATGGGAAAACTATGAAGGTGACACAGGATCCATCATCTCAGGGTCCCCAAGCAAGAAAGCACAACGTCCACGCTCTATTCTTTCCACGACTTCGAGAGATCTGCTTCCAGACTCAGACTCAGACTTTGATGACATCACCGAATACCCAGCTCCACTCTCCAATGAGCTCAAGACCATCACGGAGGAGGAAGCAACTAGATATGCTGAGGAGAATGGATTGGTTATCCTTCCTCTTGAACAGTATGAAAAATTATCTACTGCCGATGCTGCATCTGAAGATATGATGAAATCTGCCGCTGCTTTCGGTATGATTGCTTTACCTAATGAGGAGCCTTCAACTGTTTCGATAACAGATGAGGATCTACAAGCACATGCTACCGCAAAGGGTCTTGAAATATTACCAATAGAAGAGAAGGCGGAAATTTTGTCCAGGCTTGCCACAAGCGAAGAGAAGGTGCAGACATTGACCACCGAACTTTCTCAGCGGGAAATCGCAGATGCTCAGTATCAGAAGGAAGCCCAAGAGTTTAGAGAAAAGATCCAGGCTGCTCTTACTCAAGCTTCACAAAAGGATGAATTGGTCAGGGAGTTGAAGTCACAGATTTCAGCACCAACTACCGGTTATCTCTCTTCCATCGCTTCTCAGAGAAATCTTTCTTTGGTTCCAACTGCAGAATACCAAGTACTAGGTACCGAAGTTGCCAAGTTGAGAGAACACCTTACTGCGAACAGAAGTATCACAAATGATGCATCTTCTGGAACGATTGATGGTTTGACTTTATCAATCAAGGCTATTGCCGATGAATTTGTTTCGAGAAACGCTGACCGTGAGAGTCCATCACTGGACTATATCAAGTCTAAGGCTGAATTACACGGTTACAAGGCAATTGAGAACTCTGCTTATGAGACTGAGCTTACTAATCTGAAGTCCACTATTGATTCACTCCAGTCACAAATAGGTTCTGTCACGACAGAGTCTGCTGAGAAACAAGCCGCTTTAAAATCTACTATCGAATCACTCGAGTTGCAAATC